>APFE031703208.1:64966-85588 GCA_000404065.3 Pinus taeda
AGCTAACTCACACTACTTGAGCTTTTTAGATCCTTTGCCCCTTGGCTCAATCTACCTTGGGGAAGTAATCATGAACATAACAAGCAATATGATAACTAAATGTAAAAAGAAATTAATCACACTACTTAGACTCTTTTAGTTCTCTACCACTCAGCTCAATCTACTTTATGGAACGCAACTATGAGTAAGTAATATGACAACTAAATCACACTACAGTTAGTGATCTTCTGATCTCCTACTGATATAGTCATTTGACCACAGAAAGAAATCATAAATTGTTAAGCAATATGACATCTAATTTAGTAGAAAAAGAAATAAACAAATAACAACTTGAAAGGACAATGATGAATGTAAATTGCAGAAAATAAAGGTTAGCAGGAAGGACAAGATGATCACATATGCGAAAAGTTATTAAAGAAAATGAAAGATTTCCCGGGCTGCCTAAAAGAACCTACAAAAAGCACTGATCAGTTTACAAAGATAAAAATATGAACAACAGAAACATAAAGCAACATATTATGTACAAGCTAACAATGAAACAAAAGCATAATGAAACTAAACAAATACTTTACAGGGCTTCAGCGTGCAGGGGCCCTCTGCCACTTCAGCCAATCAAATAATCACAAAACTATCTTCAGAAAGGTCTACTCATGTATTCAAATCAGCAACATATAAAACAGTGGGGTGAAAAAATAACCAGCAGCGTGCGGAAATTACATAACAGTTCAGAAATTCTATGCATCCAAAAGTCTCTTTACAGCGTTTGATAACGCGTTATTTATAATGTAAAAGTTCTACAGTTAACTAATTAAATACTTAGGCTATTAACTGCGTGCCATAGACACGTAGATCTTTGCAACTGAGATCTACTGTAACTTTCGTTATGCTTCGTAAATCTTTGGAGTGGTTCGTTGTTAGATTTATTGTTCAAGAACGATCCTCAGGTGCGCTGGAGCCTCCGTGAGCTGGGAACTAGGCCATGTATCATTCACGTGCCCAAAATAGTGACGTGCCACCGCTGGACTCTTTGGTTTGCCACGTCTTTGACTTTGGTTGACCGCGGCCTCTAATGGGTGATTTGGCCGGTTCAAAGGGACACGATCCATGTACATGCCATCTGGAGCTTGCCCATATAGCCCGTTCCTTCAGAAAAAACCTGGAGCACAACCTTTAACAAAATGGCTGCGGAATCCTGTGCTGGCTGCGGAAACCTGTGCTGGTTGCGGAAATTGACAAGTTTCTGCAAATGCATGAACAAAAGACTAAACCAAACAACAAACATCAGTATAGTTAGAAAACCATATAAACAATCCTTTTTAAACTATAATGCAATGATTCAACCACTGGATGAGTGAAGTGACTGGAGTATGAGGGTTAAGAGGGTGTGTAGGAAGGTGCAAGGTTGAGGCTCAACATATAACATTCAACATGCGATGCTTCCTTCCTTCTAATTGAATGGTGAGAAGGAGACTTTCTTGAGCTTGATGGACCTCCTCTTCCTTCTCCTTTTTTCATGAGTGGTATATGCAATGGACTCTCCGTCTTCATGTTTTTGAAATCTACCTATTGCTACCATTCTTGATTCTTCTTGAGTAAGCTTTCCAATAGTCTCATCAAATGAAAAAAGGAAATTGCTATTGCTTATTTTAGTAATGAAGGTTTCCCAAATAGGAGGGAGACCTCTAAGAGTCACAATCACTAATTCCCTATCAAGCATAGATTCCCCAACTCTTTTCAGTTGATCTCTAAGACAAGATATCCTCATTATATAGGATTGTAAAACTTATCCTTTGTTCCTCTTGGTGTATTTTAGTTTATCTTTCAAAGTAATGATATCATTCAAATTGTTTATTTCATACATGTCATCTATCTTATCATACATGTCTTTTGACTTCCTTAAATTCCAAATATATGCAAGTAAATGATCTTGTAAACCATTAGCTATAATTTTCTTTGCTTTGGACTCACCTTTCTTGTACTTGTTTTTTAGGGAAGCAGAAGCATTTTATAGAGGCTCGGACAATCTTCCTTGAATGTATTCCAACACATCATTGTTGTCAGCTATGATTTCCAACCTAACTTTCCATGCAACAAAATTTGGTGAGTCACCCAACTTTTCATGCTCATTGAAGTTAGAGGAAGACATATTGACTTTGACTAGATAAGTTCCTTCAACTTTCCAAGGAAGACAAATTTAATGCTTGTCTCATTTTGGGCTTTTCCTTCACCTTAGCTCTCATACCATGTTAATTTTTCATATCGTTCTATGTTGATTTAGTTACTTCAACCCAATTCAATTCTTCATTAAGAAATTCATCCAATTATTAACAATGTTTCCAATCATAAATAGTAACTGAAGATAGAAAAATGTATGCAATGAAAAAAGAGACAATATCACAACCACAAGAGACACCATATTGGTCAAAGACCAAGGGAAAACCCCACAAGGGGGAAAACCCTTTCAAATCTTCTTCTTATTAGATTGTCATAAAATGTTTCAGTAGAGAGTACAATGAACCCAATACACAATCTTTCAGGAGAGATTTACCCAATATAAATCATAAAAAAACTTCCATAATCACTATGGTACACAGAGAAACCTTCCATCCTTCAGACATTTGTGGTCAATTGTGGTCAACTGTCAAAACCTAGCACAGAAACTTGGTGGCATTCATCAAGAAATTCTGTGAGTGAATATGACTTCCCAGTTGCTCGTTGAGGCACTGTGAGCAAGCGACTTTGACTTCCAATTGCTTCATAATAAACTGTAAGCATGCCACTATAAAGAAGAACTGGCTCAAACCCTCAGTCTCTCCCTACAAGATATTATGTGAATGGCTATGATTCCATAATCACTCCAAGATGCATTGTTAGCGTGAGAATGTGATCAGATTTGCCTAGATCGCCATCTCAACCTCGGTTGCTTCCTTCAAGTTGTCCTATGAGTGACTATGATGCCCTAGTTGCTCCCTTAGCTAATGTGTGCATGTGACTATGGTTGAATCTTCCCAGGTCGGATCTACCCAAATCTGATATTAGGGGCTCGGTCTCTCCCTTCAATATGATATGTGAGCAAATGTGGCTTCCCAATCACACTGAGAGACAATATATGTGTGTGTGACTGCAATCAGATTTGTCTTGTGGTGAGCGTGTGACTGGAAAACAAAAACCCTAATCCATGAAAGCCTCAGGCCAGAAACTTCGAATCCTAAGCAAGCTTCCTCTGATGAACATGTGTGAGCCAAAAAATAGACGAATAGAGAAAAATATGCTTCATGATGGTGATCAAATGAGCTTGAGCTCTATTATATTTATAGGCTTCCATGAGGATCCATTTGATGGTTAGGTCAACCTGTCTAATTGTACATGTGTATAGGGCTGACCTAATCCAATATACATGAGTGGGTTCTTAAATTCAAAAACCAACTTATGCTTGTCCAAATGAGGTGATATTTAGGTCAAATTTTTTCCTCTCGAAAAGAAGAATTCAATGCAATCATCATCTTTGACATCTGAGCTATCCAAGGTGTAATTTTACCCTTGTTGCATAAATTAACAATTTAGAACCCTTGTCTTGCTACGAGGGAGTGTTAAATTGTAGCAATAAAATGCCTCATTTGACTTGTGCCTTAGTGAAATGAAGAAATTTGAATTTCCACTTCAACAGGATGATTTTTCAGGGTGTTAGCAGGAGTGACATGGCCAAACCACTTAGTTAAGTCAGTCGAATCGAGTTGGTGGGCTAGTAGTAGAGTTTTGTGCAAGTTGGTGGCTAAGATCTAGTTGTGTAGAGGTGTTATCTTTAGCAAAAGTCAGTTATTTGATATCGAATATAGAATAGAGTCTATATGAGATCAATTGAGTAGTTGTAACTATTTTTAACTCATTGAAATCTTAGTTAACTAGTCAATTTACTAAAAGTATACCTATTCATGCATGCAATTCGAATTACCTAGTGAGGTGGAGGTAAAAGGCACAATTTTAATTCTATTATATACTATTTCGAGTGTAATGAGTTTGTGCATGTAGGTGAGCTTATTATATTTGGGTTTATAGGATATTTCCTTATTATATAGGAGTAGGATTTGTGTAGCACAATATGAGGAATCAAGAGGCCTATCTTGGCTAAGTATTGGTCAAAGCAGAGTCTGGAGGAGATCATAATTTCAGTGTAGATTGAGCTTCAAGTATTGAAGTAGTCATTGTAATTGATCATTGTTCTCATATGATATAATACAAACAGAGGGGGAGTTTTTCCTAGTTGGGTTCCCCAGTAAAAACTTCGTGCATTTTGATTGAATGATTGCGTGTGTTTCTATTTTTAGTTTTTCTTCTATAGAATTTATTAGAAGAAATTTGTGTCTATTGATTTAAATGTGATTTCTTTAAAACTACAAATTTTGAGTTATTTCTACAATTAGCATCTTTGGTTTGATAGGCCTTTACTGGAAGTAGTTTCAATTAGTAAAGAAAGTTTAACAGAATTGACTACCAATTCATATGAAGCAGTGGCAACATATCTAGGTACTCGATAGAAGATAATAAAAGATTACACTGCTGTCATGCCAAACTCTGAATACAAACTCCACTTATTTCACTTGACCTTTGATTGTGGTTTGTTTTCACCTCTGGAGACACACCTAATCTCTATCGCTCTCCATCTTGGTAGATTTATTATTGCAATTTTGCCATGTTCTCATTATTAACAAAAGAACTGCAATATTATATTTGTGTCACAAATATGAATGTCTATATCATTATATAACATAACTTGATTAATATATTCAAGTTTACTCTTATGTCTTTAAATTGTTTTAGTTTTGGTTTTGGATTTTGTGATAACATATTTTAGATTTGTGATTACATTATTAGGGTGTTTTATAATTTTCTTTTAATTCATTTCACGAAACTTTGATAGAAGGCATTTTCCATTTCCTCCCTTCCCTATATTCTTGGTGGTAACTTTTATTTTCATCCTTGCATGACATGTTTTGACTGTTGAATCAAAGGCACATTAGTTTCACTCTGCGGATCATCATTTATCACAACTAGCAGTGATGGATGTGCAGAGATTTCTGTAGAGTGAAAAATCCACACAAGTCTAGCAATTCAAATCTATCATAACAATGAACATGTGGACTTGATGGAGTGGATGTTATCTGACTGTCACTTGGGTACCCAATATCAATAACTCAATAACCTTGACACTCACTTATAACTCAAACTCATCATCAAATAGGAAGTGTGAGCATCTATCCATCTTTAAGTCATTACACAAAACTTTGACAAAAGGAATTTTTCATCACCTCCCTTCTCTATCTTCTTGGTACTAAAATTTGTTTGCAAGCTTGCATGACATTTTTTTGTTGGCATTATGATGCATGTATTGTACTTGATGGAAACCCACTTGTAGCAAAACAACTCACTTATATATGGTAACTAGATGAATCTATGTAACTACATGAATATACAAGAGAGATATCAGATATGACAGTGGTATTTACAGATGTGATAGAATGCATGACAGTTGTATTTACAGATGTGACAAAATGTAGGGCAGTTCAAAGGAATCAGTTCAGAAGTAATGTACAAAGGCAAATCACATTATAACAAATTTATGCAGAGGGAAAAAAGTAATGACACAGAATAATAGGATGAAGGAACAAAGGGCTACAGATTAGAATCTAGAAGTTGAAGAAAAAGGACAGTTTTAGGTATGTTAAGTGGTATACGCTAGTTCACCTTGTCCAAGCTGGGTATACACGCAAGTTGACTGAACAAAGGGAGTGTATACGTCCACATGCACATTCATAGAAGGAAAAGTGCGTACATATTGGAAAACCAATGTTTTGGGTCCAAGGTATTTGACCCAAGGTATTTGGTCCGAGGTATTGGTCCAAGGTATTGGTCCTAAGTGGTTTTGGTCCATGGTATTGAGAAAGGCTTAACACTATATAAGGAGAAGAATATCATTAGGCCAAGGAGTGCAATTATTGAATATCTTATGAAGTGTTGGATCATTTATACAGGTTATGAGCTTCTAATGCTTGGCTTGATCTGAACGAAGGATGCACCGATGGGGTTGATGATGGATGATGGATCGAGAGAATAATGTCTAAAATGAATTATCATTATGTGGTTTGATCACGAATAGTGTAGATCTAAATACTGATGCATGTTTTTATCCTTTATATGTGATGATTTGGGTATGTTTGAAGTGGAGAATTGCATTGAAGTTATAATAATTATTTTCATATCTGTACAATGGTTCCCTTTGGTAAAAGAGCATATACACGTTGGTTCAACACAACCAAGTAGCGTTTACCTTATGAACTTGATGTTTGAAGTTTCAATTGCTTCTGTAGAGTTCTGGGTTCTGCTTTGTGTACTGGTGACTGCATTCTGGTGAAAGTAGTCTGAATGTTCAGATTGATTGGTTGTGAATTTGCTTTAGTGATGATGGATGATATCTAATGATGGATCATGATCATAATGACTTATCATTATGTGATCTGATAATGGATGGGCTAGATCGGATTGCTAACACATGTTTTATCTTTTATATGTGATAATCTGGGTATGTCTGAAGCTAGGAAGTGCAACGAAGTTATAAGTAAGTATTTGCAGATCTATAGGTTGGTTTTCTTTGGTGAAGTTGCATATACACACAGGTTGGGTTCAGCCAAGTAGCATATACACACTGATTCATGGTTTTGAGGCTACAACTAGTTCTAGATGATGATGTAGTGTTCTGGGTTCAGATCTGTGTACTGGTTACAGTAATCTGTTTGTTCTAGCTGATTGGTTGAATTTGATTAAGTTTGAATGAATGGTTGATTCATTTGTGTCATAGGTTCAGTGATTCAGTTGTTCATTGATTATTTCATGTCAGAGGTTTTAGTGATTGATTGGTTCAGAGATTGATGATTGAGTTTCAGTGATTGGTTAATACAGATGTATTTGATGATTGTATTGCAATGTGATTGATTCTGAGCTTCAATGTTGTTGATGGGTCCATTACGAAAATTGGATGAAACGTGGCCTTCAGATTGTGGTATTGTGTTCTAGGAGTATCTAGTCTGAAAATTAATGAAACAAGGTCCTTGGAGGAAGAGAGAAGGTCATAGCCTTCTGTAGGCCAGCGCCTATGTATTGGTAAACATATCGGCCAGTACAAGAGCCAGGGGGTTGGAGCTCCCTTCTAGTAGCAACTGGAAAACAAGTGAAGATTGGAGCATTCTGTAGGTCGGCGCCTACGTACTAGTAAACATATCGTCTAGTACAAGATCTAGGGGGTTGTAGGTCCCTTCCAATAGAAGCTGGAGAATGACAGAAGGTTGTAACTTTCTATAGGTAGAAGCCTGAATACTAGTATGAGTATACACCAGTACAAGATTGTAAATAGATTTTCTTATTATTAAAAGAAAACGACAGTAGGTGGTTTTTGTCCCGCATTGGGTTTCCACCTTAAATCTTGGTGTACATATGTATTACTTATGTATGATGGCTTATTCTGTTATTACTACACATGGTTACTATTTATACGATTAATGAAGTACTAATGCAATGATTAAATATCAACATATGGTGAATTAACTGAATCATAAGTTTGTTGGATATACGTTGGTCGCTTTAAAGATAGTTGCATGTACACGCAAGTTACCTTCACTGAAGTAGCGTATATAAATCTGAGTAAGAAATTAAAAAGGGTATTGAGTTGTCTAATAGTGTTTCACCCCCCCTCTCAGTATTATTTCCAACATTTTTTATTACCAAATCAAAGGCATATTAAAGTCACTACGGGGATCATGATTTACTACAACTAGCAGTGACCAATGTGTAGACCTTTTCTTGTGCTGAGCTTTAAAATCTCTACACAAGTATAGTATTTAAACTCTAGTAGAACAAAGAACACATGGACTTGATGGAGTGGATGAGATCCAAATCTTTTAACTTCAAGGATGCGTTAAGAGTTACATATAACATAGTATGCTAACCATGAAACATAAACCACATGAAAAGAAGTAGAAAAACATAAGCAAGCATAAGATCAAAGACACACGATTTGATTACGGAGTTCACCTAGTGTGGGCTACATCTCTGGGCCCTACTCAATAGTGGGGAGGCCTTCTTTCATTAAGTGGCAGCAAAGAAATCAAGTACAAGCAACATTACATAAATGACTCTTACACCCTCAATCTGGAAGATGGCTTGAAAATGGAGAGACTAGTTGTTGAAACTGACATCACCACTAAATTATTTGCGTGAAAACATGCACAAATGAGTATAAATTTGTCAAATTTTGACAATGTCACCTTCTACACAACAAGGAATCTTTTTTATACCCTAAGATTCCTTGGGTAGGGTTCCACCCTCAGCTTGGCTCACATTTTTGCCTGTCTGCTCCACTGGTTCATTGGTTCTCCCGTATTGAATGAGAAAAGGAAAGTTTAAATAGTGTAGAGATAGTAGAATTTATAAAGCACCCCACCTCAGCACATTGGTTAGGGTAGAGAGGTTGAGGCAGGGAGGTCGACAGTTCCAACCCTAGTGACCCCCTATCTATGGCAATTTGTTTTGAACTGTATTAAATTGGCATGACATTTGTTTTAATTGCTAGATGGAGTTTAATTGTTGGCTACATATATATATCACCATGGTGATTTTGCTATTCGTTGTTGGGTGGAGGTTTTGGGACTTCCCGGTGGGGGCTGGCCACATGGGCTAAGCGGGTTCGAGCATCACCGGTCTCAAAACTTAGTTGTTTTTTTTGTGGCTAGGGTCCGAAACACATGGCCTTGACAACTTAGTTGCTTTTTTGGTGGCCAGGGTCCGCAACACATGGCCCTGACCCAAAAACTATATACCATATATATAATATGCCATATTTGAATTGCGGAGAGGGGGTGGTAGCCCGCCCCCCCATAATTATATTTTTTTTGTCTTTTAATAACCAACCAACCTTTTTTTCATTTTTCTCATTTTAGGGGTTCATAGACAAATTAACAATCCTATAATTTCAGCTGTTCTCGGGAGCTGGATTCCTTGCGTCATGTCTCGGTCAATTTGTAGCCTCTTTAAACCTGTCACTTGTCTACTTTGACAAGCCATATATCGGACATACAAACTCAGATTTTAGTTTTTTCACACCACTGTAATCATGGAAATGAGCACCATGATCTAGTCCTAGTTTCACTTCCATCTGACAACTTTGATTTTGAGCTATTTTCAAGGCCACTGGTATTTCTAGATCCTCTCGGATCATTCCTCCCCCACTAAAGAGCTTTTGGACTGCCAAAAGCTTTGACTATATCTTGCATACTACTTGGATCCTTGTTAAACACCTTCAACATCTGTATTGCATGCCAATCTAGTACATTCTTTGCAATCACATACAAAACCACACATGACTCAAACAACCCCATTCTTTCCAAGAGTTTATAACACACACTCTTTGGTCAAGTTTTACATAAGAGAAACCAATACCCCATATACTCATAAAAGGCCAAAAAACATCATTGTTTCTTTATTAAGCAATGGAAAACACATCATCACTTTTACATTTATTCGCAACACATGATTTAAAAACTGTGGCCATGAAAACCTGCTACATCTTGTAAACCATCTCTTACTTAATAAAGAATACCACCACGAATGTGGTGGATTCATTTGTTGAACATATTCACCTACTGGATTCTTTATTGATGCTTTCTGGGCATAGAGCATCTGACACGTGGCTCTCTGGTGTCCATCCTCAATGCAGTGACTACAATGATTCTTTCTCCCCCAAAATTTCGGGGTCGTCTTGGAGCGCTTTCCCTTGGTGTGCCTCTGATAAGTATTCGTGGAACCCTCACTATCGTTGAAATGTGATGAAGTGCTCTCATCATTTGTCATTGGTTGGTCACTAGATATTTTGGATCATTCCCCAACTTCCTTTCTAACATACCCAAGTCCTCCATAACAAAGAAATTCCTCTACTTTGATGGGGTTCACAGTGCCATGGCCATTAACGCTGATGCCATTTCCTTGATACCCCATTTTCTTCAATAATTTTGATCCAATTCTTTTAGTATGTCTCTGAAAAGTAGCAAAATCATCATCATGAAAAGTACATGAAATTGAAGAATCAGTTGTTACCTCAGGTTAGTTATGTTGTAGCTTTTCTAAGGCCTCCTCCTTATCTTGTAATTGGTATTGCAACCTTTTTTCTCCTTCTTTGCTTCGTATAGGAGTCTCCTTAGTTCAACATTCTCTGCCTAAATTATTTGGTTGATTTATTTAAGTTCTTGGAGCCATTCCGCATTTGGTGCCCTTTTCATCTTTGGTACAACACGTGCTAAATTATTTTTCTCATCGCCTGAATCAAAACCTTAGTCGATGGGTCCATCTGTTGTGATCCAAAAAGATTCAATCTTCATTTTTTCACCTGAATCTAATCCCAGGTCATAGGTCCACCGTCTACAAATCATGTCATTGTGACCTTCTCATCTTCCTCAGATTCAAACTCTTGGTCTTGTTGTATAGTCACAATTGTCTTATGCTTCTCTTTTCCGCCGTTCCTCTTAGGACTCAATTCTTGATGCAGTTTCCAACAATTCTCCTCATTATGCCCTTATTTCGCACAATGAGTACAAGGGGTCTTTTCTCCTCTTCTCTTAGCTGGTGCTATCGTCTTTGGGAATTCATCTTATTCATACTTCTCCTTGCTTTCTAGATGTACAACCTTCATGCTAGCTTCATCAAGTGACGTAGGTTCAAATAATAACAATGAATGACGCAAATAACTATGCAAAGAGGCAATATATTTAATCAATGTCTCAAAAGTGTCTAGTGGAACATTTAATGCTAATGCTTGTTTTCTAAACTTTTCTCTAAAGTTTTGAATAGTTTGACCTTTGATTTGTTTCAAATGTTTCCATTCCATCATGGCCTTTTGTCTGTACCCAATGAATAAAATCTTCCTCTTAAAGCATAAATGAACTTAGACAAAGATGAAAGAAGTATACAACTACTCTTACCACCTTTCTATGGTTTTCCTTCCCACCAGACGAGAGTGGTGCCACTAAATCGAAGGGATGCTAGTAGGATCTTTACTTCCTCCTATTTGATTTGTTGTATGTGGAAATAAATTTCAACTTAAATTATCCAGTTATCTAGCTTTTTTGCATTACTTCACTAAAAATAGGTAAATCAAACTTTACATCTAGCTTAAAAAATGGCTTCCTAGATGTATGTATATGATGTCTCTTAGATTGATGAGAAGAAGAAGAAGAAGAAGAAAAACTATCACTAGAATATGGAGAGGGAGGAGGTTCTTCTCCACCACCTCCATGATTTATTGATGCATGGTCATCTGGCTCTCTCTTCTCAGGCTTGATTATCTTCTCATACTCTGCAAATATCTTGTCAACATTCTTTTCCATGTGGTAGAAATCCTTGTGATAATTTCACTCTTCCTCCATTCGATCTTTCTCATCTTCCATGTTCCCTCTTTGTGGTGCACGCCCCATTTTGGGATTAAAGGACTTAAGTTTTCCTTCACCTCTTTGGAGCTTGTTCTTAGTTAGAATTCACTCATTCAACTCACATCAAGAAGACTTTCTCTAATACCAAACTTGATCTAGATCTTTTAACTTCCAGGATGCATTAAGAGTTACATATAACATAGTATGTTAACCATGAAACATAAAACACATGAAAAGAAGCATAAAAACATAAGAAAGCATAAGGTCAAAGACACATGATTTGATTATAGAGTTCATCCAGTGTGGGATATGTCTCTAAGCCCTTTTTTAATAGCGGGGAGGATTTATTTCATTAAGTAGTAGCAAATAAATCAAGTACAAGTAAAATTACATAGATGGCCCTTATACCTCAATTCAGAAGATGACCTGAAAATGGAGAGCCCAATTGCTGAAACGAACATCACCACTGAATGCCTAGCATGAAAGTGTGAAAAAATGAATGTAAATTTGTCAAATTATGACAATGTCACCTTCTGTAGCCCAATAAATCCTTTTAATACCCCAAGGTTCCTTGGGTAGGGTTCCACCCTCTACTTGGCTCACGGTTTTGCCTTTCTGCTCTACTGGTCCACTAGTGCTCCCCCATCAAATGAGAAAAGGCAAGTTTAAATAGTGTAGAGGTGGTGGTCTTTACAAAGCACCCCACCTTGGCATGTTGGTTAGGGTGGATAGGTTGAGATGGGGAGGTTGGGGGTTCCAACCCCGCCGACCTCCTGGCCTATGGCAATTTGTATTGAATCATATTACATTGGTGCGAAATTTGTTTTAACCACCAGATGGATTTTTAATTGTTGGCTATATATATATATATATATATATATATATATATTAATATTATATATATATATATATAATATATATATTATATAATATATATATATATATATATATATATATATATATATTATATATATATATATATATATATACCATCATTGTGTTGTTTCTATCCTCCATTAGGTGTAGGTTTTGGGACCGCCCGATGGGGGCCAACCACGTGGGTTGGGAAGGTTCGAGCCTCGCCAATCTCAACACTTAGTTGTTGTTTGGTGGGCGGGCTCTACAAAATGTGGCTTCGACCAAGATACTATATACCATATATATAATATGGCATATTTGAATAGCGAAGTAGGGGTGGTAGCCCACCCTGCCCATAATTTTATTTTTTTGGTTTTTTATTAACCAACTGATATTTTTTCAATTTTGCCGATTGTAGGGGTTCATAGACAAATTATCCATCTTAGAATTTCGCCCATTCTTGGGAGCCATATTTCATGTGTCAAGTCCCATACGAACTCAGATTTAAGTGTCATTCACACTGTTGGAATCAGGGCAGCGAGCACTACGATCTGGTCCTAGTTTCCCTTCCAGCTTACAACTTTTATTTTTGAGTTATTTTCAAGGCCACTGGTATTTCTAGATCCTCCCAGATCAGGATGTTATCTCACTATTGGTTGAGTGCCCAATATATGAAGAAATCTTAACCATTGACCTTCCATGCCTGAATAAATTATCTATGTTCTAAAATATTAGATAATTAAATTCTTTGTTAATTGCATCGATGGAGGGAGTCCCGTAATGGGGAAATGAAACTATGCGAGAACCTACAGAGAATACCAATGTTGGGGTCACTCACAAAGCTTTGGAAACTAAACCTTTCTAGATTGAGTTGCATACAAGAGCTGTCAACTCTGAAATATTTGGCATCTTTGGAGATGTTGATTTTTTTAAAATTAACATCAATCGAAAACATACTAGAGTTGGGGTAGCTCAAAAATCTCAAAACACTATATATTAGTTATTGTCATATGAAAAACTACTAATTTTAGAACATTTGACTTCTTTATAGAGTTTGGAAGTTTATAGATGTGAGTTTCTGAAGAGAATACAAGGGTTGGGGCACCTCACGAAGCTCGAGACACTAAGTTTCATGGAATTTCGTAAGATATAAATGCTCCAAGGTTTCAAACATTCTCTTTCTTTGGAGGTATTCAATGTTAATGGGTGCAAGAAGCTCGAGAGCACGTCATAATTGGAACAGTTCACAAAGCTCCAAGAAGACATATAGAAAGTGTCTAAGAGTCCAAAGATGGAAGTGCAGGTAGGCAGGGCATATTGGTCACAGGGCCTAGGCAGGGGGAAGGGGGATAGGGAGGCTGGTAGGAAGGATTAGGGGCGAGGGAATAATTTCAATCTACTAAGAGGTAAGGTGACTATAACTCGACAAATGATAGCCAATGGATTTGAAGGTAAGAAAGATGATGAAGTGAACAGGTTGGTAAGTTTCACCTTGATCAGTAAGCACTAGTGCTCTCGACCCAACTAGATCCCAACCTTTTCCCCCAAGCTACAATACATTTCATTGAACTACATTTCCTCATTCGATGAGCCTTTCCTTGGCTTGTAGTATTGCAATCCTTTGTCATAAACAGAAGTAGTTGTTGTAGTTGGTTGACTACTTCTGGTGAAGATGGCTAACTTCATTGGACGATTTCCTTTTCAATTCCAATCCATTTCAGATTTTTAAATATTTTTAGAGAAGGCAATCCAATCCCTTCCTTTCCATCTAGAGGGTATTAAGAGGGCATCCATTAACACACATACTTCATCCTTAGATATAATTATCAATGGGAAGCTAACACCTATATGATTGAAGAAAACAAATTGATCACACAGATGCTTACTATTATGCTTTTATATCGAATATTCAAAATCAAGAAATCAAGAAATACTCAAGACTTGGACCTAATGAATAAGGTTATCCCTAGTATTTCCACTAGTTATAAAGGTCTCACCCACAAGCATGAAATAAGAGCTATCTCATCTCTTCATGCATGCTTGTAAGGTTATCCCATCTAAGTACTTAGCTTTTCATGAATGGATGTGGGTGTATGCATGGTATCTATGTTTACATTAGCATAAGTAGCATATCACTACATGGTATCAACATAATTTCCCACCTCAAATCTATATAATGCCAGAGTGAAACCTCATGAAAGAGGCGAAGGATTGATAATAGCCATTATCTCTCATCCATCATATGGATGAGGTGCAAAGTCACTTGTCCTTAGCTCTCTGATGAGAAAGTGACTACATTCCTTCCTCAGGTAGGGCACATCAAATTGTTCATCTTTTTTGCAAACAAGTTTCCCTGTAAGTTCCATTCTTGCTAGCCTCTCATGTGGCTACAACTCTGATTCAGACCTTTAACTAATTTTATTTTCCAAAAATGTAGTGTGTTATTTTATTTACCAAAGGCAAGTTGTAAAATACTAGGAGATGTCGACTGGAAGTAACATTCTTAGGGGTTGGTGGCTGCAATCTAGTCTAAAAATACTTGCAACTTTTCAAATATAACCATTGTGTAGAGGCTTTCATTGTGTGGAGGTTTAGAGTAAGTTTCCATAATGAAAGCCTTCACACAATGGTTGCTCCACACTTTCACACAAGAAAGTTGAAACATAGTTTTTTATAAAATAATACAACTTTTTGAAATTTGTTAATCAAGTTTATTTCAAATGGTTAAATGAATGATTATGAATAATATTAGTTTTTGACTATTTATTTACATGTCTATTTTTTTTTTCATTTCAACTAAATCAGTGCAAGGGTTGTGGAGATATTGGAATATGAGCATAGAAGCATGTGTGGATGTGGTTGTGCAGAGGAAGGATGTGCAGAAAAAGATGTGCGAAGGTGGAATTCGTTGTTCATAGTGTGAGGTACATATGTGTGGAGGAAACATGTGCAAAGACCGAAATGCAAATGAAATCTGAAGCCCACTCAAAGAAGCATGGACTTAATCAATTAATTAGCAGTAGAGGTAGGGACTATATTGCATTGCAACTATTACCCTTGTTAAATCTTATTACTAAATTTTGAATATGATAGTTAGATCGATTACAAGTTGTTATATATGAATTGAAGGTCTAGAAATCTTAAACTATAGAAATGTTAGGTGTTTATTTGGGAGGGAGAAATATATTTACCTATTACCTATATTAAAATTATTTTTTAAAATAGAATTTGTATTTTTTGTTTGTTTTTTAGGTAATGTGAGTCCTAAGATGACCGATAAGTCTAACCTACTAGGGGCATATTGTTGAAATATGGCAACAAGAATATTCCAAATTAATTTGTCCTTGAATTATATTGTGAATTAAAATCGAATTTAGTCTTAACAGCTACTTAGAAATAATTAATTAATTTCTTTTAAATTAGAAGTCTTTCTAAAGTCATGCAAGAGTTAACCCTTAAATTAAGGAGATAAGATTGAGTTATCCCTTAACTCAAGGAAATAATATTGAGTTATATTTGAGTAGTAATTGGTTAACTCAGTTCACTGAGTTACGTCCAGTTAAATTAGTTTCGAACTGTTTAAGGAACTAATAGAGAGTTAACAGTCAGTTGATGCATTAATGCACTCAACTAGTGCTACTCCAGTTCACTGAAGATTCCCTCATCAGAAACTCATGCATGTCTATTCTGAGAAAGACCAGTTGAGATTAATGTCAAGGACAATGTACTATTAATTGCATGTCTTTTCTTATAAAGAAAACTCGTGCATGCATTCAAGGATATCATCCTTGAGGATTGCACAGTTTTGGAGGAAGTTTCCACTTGGTTGAAGGCAAATCATTCCAGAGGAACAGTGCAAGGAAATAGGAGCTTGGAGGGCAGAGAGGAAGGCTTGTGAGAAACCAAGATTTCCTGTGAGCATATGTGAGGATTGTACTGAGAGCTGGCTATTTGTGAGAGCTAAGGCTTTGTATAATTCCTATGTATTTCCACCTTGTATGATAATATAGATAGTGAGGTTTTTAGCTGAGGCTTTCCCCAAAGTATTTTCGTGTGTATTTTCCATTTATTCTTCTTCTTTTGGTTATATTTTTCAGCTCGATCTTTAAGATTATGCAAATTGATAGTAGAAGTAGGTTATATTATTTTGCTTTGATTTATATTGCATTATCGGGTTAACCTACATCAGATTTTCTACATGGTATCAAAGCTGGGTTTGTAGAAATTTTCTACATGGTATCAGAGCTACCTTTGTAGAGAATTTCTACATGGTATCAGAGCTGTGAATAGTATACTGAGAAGAGAATTCAAAGTTTGAAGTTCGGGGTTGCAGGTGAAAATCGAATTCATATCATACTTCAAGGTTGGCCAATGGCATTCTATGGTTTGAGACTCGAGTATGCCTTGGAAGGTAGCTCGAATTACATAGCATGGAAAGATATAATGGAGGTTGTATTAGAATACAATGGCTTGAAGGAATTCATTGATTAAGAAATCCCAAAGCCATCTTCAACTAATGCACAAGAGTTGGCTAAGTGGAAGAAGTGTGTGGCGAAGGCGAGACCGATCATCCTTGAAGGAGTTCGAGGCCATATTGTCTTGAGTCTCCATGGGAAGGATACTCCATTTTCAATGTGGAAGACATTGAAGGACCTCTACCAGAATAGTAGCGACCAGAGGAAATTGGCGCTTAAGGATAAGCTTCAAATAATTAAGATGGAGAAGGGCAATACTATTTCCACATATCTGAACAAGCTCAACACCTGCAGAGATGAGCTTGGTAGTGTGGGAATAACTACTACCAATGATGATATGGTGAGCCTCTCTCTCCTTAGCCTTCCAAAGAGTTGGAATAGCTACCAAGACTCTGTGAATGGAAGGGAGAAAATGTTGGATTGGGAACGATTGTGGTCGGATATTATGTAGGAGGATATTAGGAGGAGCACATGAGATGGTTCTTCATCTAAGAATGATGATGAAGAAAATTTGGCCTTAGCAAGTAAGGAAAGGAAAGGGAAGGGGAAGGCTTCCCATTTCAAATCAAATTCTTCTCTTGGAGGGAAGAAGGGTGACATGTCTAAAGTAAGATGCTTTGATTGTGACAAGATGGGATATTATGTGACTAATTGCCCATCGAAGAAGTCTAAGAAGGGATATTTAGAAGGATCGGAAGGTGAGGCATTAGCCTCTTAGTTCGAAATGGACTTTATCCTCATCGCATACATGGTGTCATCGATGATGGGTTGCGTCTGGTATCTTGACAGAGGAGCCTCATTCCACATGACTAGTGATAAAAGTTTATTTAGTGCCTTGGAGGAGAAATACCTCAAGATGCACATAAATATGGGTGATGACGGAAGGTATAGTGTTTCAGGAGTGGGCATGGTTGCTTTTCAGAGGGAGCATGGAGCTCCTATCACCTTGATAGATGTGAAGTAAGTGCCTAGACTAAAGAAGAACTTGGTATCGGTCACGATGTTGGAGGACGAAGGCTACGATGTTGTCTTCAGTAAAGGAAAGGTGTTCCTAAGACACATAGTCATGAGTCAGACCAAAAGGATAGGGATTTGGGTGAAGAATCCCTATAAACAGAGGTAGATGATTGTGCAGCATTGAGTACGAAAGCAGAATTGGTGAAAAGCCAAGACATTGGTGAGTTGTGGCATAGGAAGTTGGGCCATTTGCATCATGGGGCTTTGAAGATAATGCAACAAATATCTACAGGACTTCCCAAAGGTAAACTTGAGCAAGTTGACACATACAAAGGTTGTCCCTTGGGAAAGTACACCAAGTCTTCCTTTCATGATCGAGATAGTCAAGAAGAGGCTATCTTAGAGCGATTTCATACTGATGTGTGTAGACCATTCTTGACGACATCCACAACAAAGCAAAGGTATTATGTGATTTTCATTGATGACTATTCTCATAAATGTTGGATTTATTTCATGCAGAAGAAGGACCAAACTTTCACAAAGTTTTGTGAGTTCAAAGCTTTGGTTGAGAAAGAGTGAGGGAATAAGATCAAGGCCTTGAGAAGCGACAACGGTGGATAATATGTCTCTCAAGAGTTTAAGGACTTCTCTACAGCGGAAGGAATTAAACGAGAGTTGACGGCACATCATAACCCATAGCAGAATGGAATGGCTGAAAGGAAGAATAGAACTATTATAGGGATAGCACGGGCAATGCCGCATGACCAAGGCCTACCACTTCACTTGTGGGCTGAGGCATGCAACACAACGGCCTATTTGCAGAATAGAAACCTGCATCACATACTTGGGATGAAGACACCAGAAGAATATTTCTTCAGTAAGAGATTAGATGTGGGTCACTTCAGGATCTTTGGCTCATCGGCATATTGTCATGTGACAAAGGATGCACGGAAGAAGCTTGAGCCGACAGCAGAGTTGGGCATATTTGTGGGGTACATTGATACACCTCACAATTATCAAGTGTACTTGCCTACCAGTTGGAGGACAGTGGTTCACAGAGATCTTAATTCTGATGAGCAGAAGGCCATGCAAGTTTCCCTTGAGAGGGAGCTCCAACAATAGGTTGTGGAGGAACTGTTGGTTCCTAAGGAGGAGGATCCTCAGACTAATGTGGAGCAGCCGCATGCAAAGGTTCCAAGAGTGGAGAAATCCACTCAAGCAGAGTCTTCCAGAGATGGATGGAAGTGCACAAGAGAAGCTGACAAATTGTCAAAGGATGCGAGAGAGAATGTGGGAGCACCATATTCTCAGTGCAGACAGAGGAGGTCACCTGAGAGGTACACTAGATACATTGCCCTTGTTGGGGAAAGTGTTGAGACCGAGCCATATTCCTTTGAGGAAGCAGTGCAGTAGCCAATTTGGGTTGATGCTATGGTGGAGGAGTATGATTCCATAGTTCGTAACAATTTTTGGGACATGGTTCCGAGACCAGAGAACAAATCAGTTGTGAGTTCCTGTTGGCTTTGCAAGGTAATGCAAGTTGCTAATGGTAGTGTGGAGAAGCATAAGGCAAGATTTGTTTCCCGTGGATTTTCACAAGTTGAGAGGATCATGTCGCTACAATATCTTTCGACAAAGAAGCAAGATGCTGACATTTTGACAAAGGCATTGTCAAAGTGTAAATTCGAGTTCCACAGAGACATGATCGGGGTGGTAGATAATCCCTTTCTTGTTGATAGGGAGTGTTGAAATATGGCAAAAAGAATATTCCAATTTAATTCGTCCTTGAATTAAATTGTGAATGAAAATCGAATTTAGTCTTAACAACTACTTGGAAATAATTATTTAATTTATTTTAAATTAATTAGTTGGAGAAATTCAAGTTAGAAGTCTTTTTGAATTCATGCAAGAGTTATCCCTTAAATTAGGAAGATAAGATTGAGTTATCCCTTAACTCAAGGAGATAAGATTGAGTTATATTTGAGTTTTAATTAGTTAACTCAGTTTATTGAGTTAACTCCTGTTAGATTAGTTCCAAACTATTTAAGGAAATAATAGAGCGTTAATAGTTAGTTGATGCATTAATGCACTAAACTAATGCTACTTTAGTTAATTGAAGATTACCTCATCAGAAACTCATGCATGTCTATTCTGAGAAATACCTAATTGAGATTAATGTCAAGGACAATGTACTATTAGTTGCATGTGTTTTCTTATAAAGAAAACTCATGCATGCAAAAGGATATCATCCTTGAGGATTGCACAGTTTTGGAGGAAGTGTTCCACTTGGTTGGAAAGAGTTTTCCACTTGGTTGAAGGCTAATCATCCCAGAGGAACAACGCAAGGAAATCGGATCTTGGAGGGCAGAGAGGAAGGGTTGCAAGAAGCCAAGATTTCTTATGAGCATCTGTGAGGATTGTATTGAGAGCTAGCTAGCTGTGAGAGCTAAAGCTTTGTATAATTCCTATGTATTTCCACCTTGTATGATAATATAGATAGTGGGTTTTTTAGTTGAGGCTTTCGCCAAAGTATTTTCATGTGTATTGTCCATTGATTCTTCTTTTTCTGGTTATATTGTTCAGCTCGATCTTTAAGCTTCCGCAAATTGATAGTAGAAGTAGGTTATAGTATTCTGCTTTGATTTATATTACATTATCGGGTTAACCTACATCAGATTTTCTACACATATAATCCATCAAAATCACCTTGGGATTACACCTGGATTAGACCACACTAACTCTTAGCATGACTAGAATGCCTTAACAAAACACCTTATCACCATCAATTCTATGAATTATGGACTAAATAAAATTTGTATTTTAATTTAAGTTTTAAAAATAATTATTATTATTTAAAATTAATT
>APFE031703208.1:100285-121045 GCA_000404065.3 Pinus taeda
TATCATTCAAAGACAAAGCACATTGATGTTCAGTATCACTTTGTGAGGGATATGATAGAAGAAAAAAAGGTGTTGCTAGTAAAGGTGGACACTTTGAAGAATACTGCAGATGCATTGACAAAATCTGTGAGCTCTGAGAAGTTCACTTGGTGTAGAGAGACCATGGGCATTTCAGGGCTGGAAAAATGACTAAGCTCTCTTGTGGCCCCCTATGGAAAGAAAACAACAAGTGGGAGAATGTTGGGTTGTGTTTTATTCTTTCCATGACTAGCCCATGTAGTTAACCGGGGGGTTAGAGGGGGCTCACATGGGGTTTGAGGCGTACCCATAACCCAACTTTATAAGGTCCGGGGTAGCGCCCCAGAAAATTTTGGTTTTGGAACCTATGTTAGGTTGGGAAAACTCACCTATGGTTTTGTGCATGATTTTCGCACATGTTTTTTGGACGCGATGGTTTTCGGTCAATGGTATTGGACGCGATGGTTTTCGGTCCTTGGTTTTGGATGATTCGACATGTATAAATATGTATTGTAACATTGAAAGGAACATAATGAAAATCAAGCTGGTAGTCCTGGTTTTGGGATCCAGGGGAAAATCTTTGTGTATATGTGTTTTATGTGTTATGCTCTCGCATTGTTTATTTTATGTGTTTTAGAATTCGTATGCAGGTAATTTCTGTATGGGGTTAAAACATACAAGATATAGGAATGCCAATGCTAACTTGTACCTTAAAGGGGGTGGTACCTCTGAAGTGACTGCTAGATGAAGATGCTTTTCCCGCAAATTCCCTTTGAAGGATTTGGGAAAAAAAGATCCATCATCTCATTCCTTTTGTCGCTTAAGGGCCTCTTCAAGCAACAATTTGAAAGGAGCTCTTGCTCCTTCATATTTCTTTCCTTCCATGATGGGAGGTCGTTGGGGTTGGATAGGACAATCTTGTAAGGGCTCAACTAGTTCTATTCCAAACTCCTTATACCCCAACCTCATTGGGGACATGCATAGAAAAGAAAGAGAAGACTGCTCTGATAACACCTATCCATATTTATCAAGGAATGAAATGAAATACATATTTAAACAAAAACACAAAGATACAAAAAAAATAAATTAATTAATAAATAAAGACCATTGAATATTGTTTACATGCAGAAAGGAAACAAACTAGCTCAGGTGATGGTATATTATCTCGAAGAAGAGATGTGACGACTACATGCCTTCTAAACTAAGTTACAATGAGGCTCTTCGGAATTTTTATCATCAAGAAATAATGGAAAACCATAAACATCCAAAAAACTAACCTTAGGATTTGAAGTGCCAAAATCTTATGGGCTCCGCTAGGGTTAGTTGGAATGTCAAATTCCCAGCATCGTAACTTTGTCATATGATCTCAATTTGGCACCTACAATAACTTGTTAGAAAGGTCTATCTGAGGAAAAAAAATGAAAACTTAAGGCCTTTTTTTTCCTATTTTCCCAAATACATTGTTTAGGGCCTCAAAATGTATCCAGAAGTTTAGGCCCCCAAAAAAAAGGCCAAAAAATAAAAAAAGTTGGAGTAGGAAACTATGTTGGAAATTAAGAAACTAAAAGGAAACAATATTGGGGCTCCAAGTGGAATAGGTAGGTGGCCACCAATATCCACCTGGATTAGTGAATTAGATCCACCAAATTTCAAGGTTCACATTGGGGCTTCCAACTAAAGTAGAGAATTGAGTCTGTTGATTAGCCCATTTGACCTTCTTGTGCTTGTAAAGAAATCAAAGCCATAGTCTAGGAGCTCAACAACCAAATATTGAAAACACTGGTAATAGACTGAACGATACACACAATAGTTTGTGATAGGTGTAGAAAGGTTATTTCCATTATAGTTAGTTGTTATATTTTCTTAGAAATTATTAGATTGTTTGGGTCTATTTAAAAGGTCTTCAAAGGTTAAACCCCCTCTTCTATATTTCTTCCCTTTCATCTGTCCCTTTCTTTCCTCATTGTTTTCATGAGAAAAAGGTTGAGTGCCTCACACTACTACACCATTCCATTATGATTGTAGTGTCACCCATATTCCATGGTATCTTGCCTTGACACACTCTAAACATGTCTCTGATGCACAACAACAATAATGGTTTGTACACGTAGCCATGGACACCCTTTCTCCCTTAGCATGCATTCCTTTCTAAGTCATACTTTGATACTCATGCAAAGTTTCATTCGTTCATATATTTAGGCCTATGTATATTGATAGGTTGTCATATGGTTGCCTTCCTCTCTTTTCTAGGCATCATTAAGAAAAAATAGAAAAGGAAAAAAAATATTACCATTAGGACTTAGACTTATTCGCATGGTATAGGCCTCTATATATTGATAGGTCATTGCATTGCTCCCTTCCTCTATTTTCTAGAAAACATTAAGAAAAAATAAAAAAAGGAAAATAATATTTCCATTATGACTTGGCCTCATTCACGTTTGGTCTCTTGACAAGAATTGGAATTGGTGCTTTGGACCCCTTACCAAGAAATTATCTTTTCACCTCATATTTACCACTTTCAATTTCCCAAACGAATATGGTCTCTCTTGCTATAAATTGATTGTTAAATAATGCCCAAAATATATTGAATAATTTGTAAAATATTGCGTAAATATTAGAAATAAACCTTAGCAACAAAAAAAAGGAGAAACTTAGTTCTTGCTCCTCCTATATAAATTACATTTTTAAATTGACTATGTTTCCCTAGTATTACATCTGAGAAATTCTTTCACATCCAACTTTATAAAAGAAATGAGATCCTAGAATGTGATTTTGTTCATGCTGAAATGAAAGTACTTCATGTACTCCATGCTATATACATTTGTTTCTTATTTTATCCTACATTTAGGATAACCTTCTTTTAATTCACAATGAGAAGAGTTTCAAGGCAAGTTATTTGCATCACACTTGTCTCGGTCTCATGCATAAATAATCCCCTTCCTATATCAATTAAATATGTTTTCCCCCATTTGTGGTATTTATGAAAAACACTTTCATAACCATAAGTGACATGATTTCAGGTAGCCCTTTATTTTTCCAATCATATGTTGATGATCAGAATGTTGATAACTACATAGAAAATTGTTTTGGTCAAATATTAGGATGAAATTTTACAATAGAGGCTCAAGGGGAAATAGAAGGGGGTGGAATAAGAGGATGAATATGACATGGAGAGAAAGTAGAAATAAGAAGATCATGTTTTCTATTCATTTCAATGTAGAATGAGAAGAATTTAGCTAATTAACTCAGATTGGTCATTTGTAACTTGGAGTTTGCCCTCCTCCTACATTGCATGCATCTCAAAACATGTCATTTCCTCACCCAAAAATATAAAAATTTCCTAAACCTCACACTCTGCAACAACAAGCACTTCAAAAAAATGGATGGGAAGACAACCTTATTAGGCCTACCTCAATATTTTCTCGTTGGACCATCTTCTTTGATCAATATATGCATCTTGTCATTTCTACACCTTATATACCCTTTGCGTTGTCTCATGCTACATCACTTTGTTCGAAATAACCTCTTGGCTCTCATGCAAAGTTGGTAGTAAGATAGTGACATGCACCTATTGTGCCCACACACTTCCCTTGTGAGTCCACTTCCTCTCATAATCATTCTAATATTCATATAGTTGAAGGAGGAGAGAAGAAAGATATTTTCTTTATAGATATATATTTAGAGAAACAAGGAGAGAGAAAGAAAGAAGAAAATAATTATTACTACTGGCTCTGTCCAAGCATAGATTTTGAGCTATTTTGACTTCTTCTGGGTTGACGTGGTTTTTTGCTTACTTTAATTACATATTTATAGACTTTCACATTGATATATTTCAAGACAACACTTTTTCATTGCTACAGTACATATTTTTTATGATGATGGGAGACACAAGTTACTTCATTATGCTTTATTAACTATTCATTTTATGCACATGATTATTATGATGGTGATGTTAGCGATGATGTGATATTTTATACTTATTATGGAGTGTTGGGTATCAGATACCCCCATAGTATGTTTTTGGGGCTCAAAGCCCAAGTTTTGGTCAAATGCGTTGTAAGACTCCACGAAGTATGGTCACGGAGCGTGATATGTATGGTTGAGTCATAGGGTTGTCTGGCCTAATTCATGTAGAATATTATAATGTAATGTCAGCCTATCCATGATCTGTGGACTGTGGGATTGTATAAATAGAGCGAGGCTCTAAATTGTAAAGCAATAAGAAGGATAGGAGGAAAATTAGAGATGGATTAATATATGCGAGATAGCTTTGAGTCTGTAAGTCTGAGTCTTGGGTCGTAGTAGTAGGAAGAGGATCTGCAACTAAGTGCACAGAGGCCTAGTAGAGTCCGTAGCTGAGTGCGTGGACCCCTGCAACTGAGTGCATAGGGCAGAGTTGAGTTTGTAATTGAGGAAAGTTATAATAAAGAGGAGTTTTATTCCAATATTTTGTATATGTTCTTATCTTACTTTTTATATATTTATGTTGTTTGTTTATTGCACGCACTTATATAAATGTTGAACATAGTTAAGTATGTTGGGGTTCGCAAAGGCAAATTAAGTAGCTAAATAACGACATATTACGGATAAGGAATTGGCATAATAAACTCGTCCCATTACAATCAGGGTTGTGCGAAGGCAGCACCAGTTGCGCGAAGCATCGTGTGTGTAGGATCGAGCCACGAACTTCCCAAAAACCATTAGACATCTCTAGGGTGCGAAAAACTGGTTCCAGCACCCCCCCATACTACCTCGAGTGAGACCTCATTCCGTGCACTGCGGACTGTTGTTGAAAGGGCCGATAGTTTTAGGATTTGTTTGGCTAAACCACCTCCAAACCTGGGTTAGGCCCATACAAACCAACAAATGGTTCCATTGCTAGGACTGGGATCTGCCTAAGAGATGTCTGATGTCAGAACATTAGAACCCAAAAAAGAAGGAAATTGAAGAATGGTTGGATAAGAAAATTCATGAGTTCGCAACATAGGAAAACATGAACACACGAATATCTAAAGAACAGTGGTTGGAGTGCAACTTATATACAGAGATCCACATGATTTTCTTTGCTTCCTTTCCATCTGAGCTATATGAGTGGATCACGAAGTTAGCAGATAGTCAAGGAAGGTGCAAGATTTATAAACCAATGGCATGGGCTCCGAAATTGGTGCGCAGATTAGAAGCCTTGTAAGAGAAGATTATGCACACTGTGGACCATTGGCTCGACCGAATTATAGGTGGATTTATCACTGAGTTCGCGGTAGATATGATCGTCAGTTGCAGTGAGGCGGAACGATGCTTCCTTAGAGGACCACGAGGTAAGTATATCAAGTCTTTGAACACATGGATTAAGATGCTATTTTGTGAAAAGCGGGTTATGAAGATAAATTAATGTTTGGAGCTATGCGAAGCAGGAAGACCTATAGAAACGAAGGTAGTGCAGGGATAGAAAATATCCCTTTGATTTCACTATGAAGGGAAAGCGAGGAAGAGCTCGCAGAATTTTCCTCGAGAAGCGTGGTCAGTTTGATAAGACAACGGATCCCACAATTACAACCTCCTCCTACACCACCACTTGTCTCACCAGTTTCAGCTCCATCTCCACCCACCCCACCTCCGCCACCCCCGCAGTTTAGTATTGTGAGCATGATCAAACTTCTGGTATTCAAAGGAGTAGGAAATGAAGACCCAGATCAGTTTTGGTTCATTGTGAGAGCAGTATGGGAAGCACAAGTCGTGGTGGATGACAACATAAAGAAGGCAACGTTGGTAAGTGCATTGTAGGATCATGTGGTGACGTGGTACATTAAACACTCTAATGATCATCCAAATGCAAGAGTCACAGAAATTCAGGCAGCATTGAACAAGGAATTTAGCAGGCCAAAATCGAAGACCTAGTCGATTATTGGATTTAAGGAAATCGCGATGCTCCTGGGCGAGACCCCCTGGGATCTAGATCAGAGACTTAAGAGTATGATTCACAAATCCAATATGACGTTGATGGATGCGCAACACCACGCATGGTTTGTAGTGTCACTATCACTGCATTTAAGGATGGCATTGTCACAACAGAAACTTACTACACAGGCTGAAGCTTTGGAGATCGCAATGAGATTGTATGAGATCCCTATAAAATATCTTGGGTTGGGGGTCCAACAAATACATGTGCAACTACAAAATTTATGTTTGGAAATGTAGAGTTTGAAGCAAGACAAGACATTGCGGCCAGAGGCGCGCAAAGAAGTGTGGTGCATAAAATGTAAAGGTCAGGGGCATGCTAAGGACCACTGTCTAGTTTTCGCGAACTAATTAGTGGTAGGAGGGCCTATGTTGTTAAGACCAAAGGCGAAAACAGGGCCCAGCATGACGCCTGCCTTATGGTACATGATCTGTCAGATAGGAGGAAAGCACAATACGGATAATTGTCACCTATTATAGAAGTATGCACAGACGTCCCAACAGTTGTTCTGTAATTTTTGCAGGTCAATAGGACACGATGAGTGCACTTGTCGAAGCTACGAGTTAATGATGGATCGAACTCCTACCTATAGAATGCAGACCGAAGTATGAGCCCTTGATCCGAATATAAGGATGGCGTGCGCTAGATTTCAAGGGTGCGGAAGAGGGCAAGGAGGAATGGGACCAGGAAAGGGTCAAGGACAATTGATTTGTTACAATTGCGGAGGGCATGGACACTACGCTCGTGATTTTATGAATCTGACAAGAATATCATGTTTGTATTGTACCTAGTTTGATCATGAGATGGAAGACTGCCCTACATTGATAACTAAGCTACATGAAAAAGGGGTACTCCAGCCTCGCCTAACTCAGAATGTACAAATGATGAGATCTGAACTGCGTGAAGAGGACCCAAATGTAAACATGATGCTTAAAAGCAGTCTCAAGATGGGAAGTGACAAAGGTAAGCAGCCTGAAGACAGTGGGTGGGTTCGCAAGGCTCCTGCAAAGGAACTAAAATCTGATTTAGAGTGCATGAAGGAGACATTCATGGAAGCTAAGAAGAGTTTCATGGAGGCCTCCACTTCAGGTAGTAAGGCTCACCCAGAATCGAGGATGAATCCTTCAATGCTCACTACCTTTCTAGAGACATGCATGAAATTTTTGCATGACAACAAGGTGGTAAAAGGACTACAGGAACTGATCACTAGGTGCGCACGGGTAGGAGAACCGCGCATGGTCCAAAAAGTTGGAAAGCATGCATTGTGCACAGGGAGGTAAATGAGATTGACTGTGCAGATCAGAGAATACGAGATGGATCAGGCGATTTTGGATTAGGATTGGATGAAAAGGTATTGCCAAAATAAACATGGGAACACATGGGTAGACCTGCATTGTAGTGGTCTTCTATTCAATTACGCATGGACAATCAATAGAAGATCATACCAATGGGGACACTGCAAGGGATAACAGTGGATATTGAAGGTGTGAGCGTGCTTGCGGATTTTGAAGTGATACAGATTATTGATGATAGAAATCCATATCTTTCGCTACTAGGCATAGACTGTGCCACTAATATGAACATAATCATAAAATTGAAGAAGCGCAAAATGATTTTTGAGAAAAAAGCACTACTCATCATAGTACCACTAGACCCTGCCGAAAGAGCGCGATACACTGAACCAGTGCATGACGAAGATAGTGATGATGATCTTGATTGAATCTATATGATAACTGTGTGAGAAAAAGATTGGTTGAATCCAACTGCAGATGGTAGGATTACGTGGGAGTGAAAAAGCTCCTGCACTTCAGATTCTGACGAAGAAATAGAACGATGGCAAAATCGGCTGCATGAAGTAACAACACTCAACTGCAATACAATGATGAAGTCACTATGCTGTGTAACAATAGAGGTACGGGATCTACCAAAGTATGATGGGTTGACCACGGTGGAGGAATTTCTAAGAAAATTTGAGAATGCAGTACCTAAACAGCAACGATTCAATGCATTGAAATGGGCACTGTGCACTATGCCCGCAAGATGGTGGGGTACGCATCAAGGCAGTCTTGAGAGCTGGCGTGAATGAAAAAATGTGATGTGCCTATGATTTGGAAAACCCCAGTCAGTAATAAGAAACGGTTGTAAGGAAAAAAATAACTTACACGCACACCTTTCCCGATGGGTGCAGACCTATAACATGCAGCTTGTCCCAGCACACACCAATCTCAAAATAGAAATATGGAACAGGAAGCAATGGTAAAAAAGGTGGGCTGCATTTCTGGCTATCCAGGGAGAAGCGTCCAATAGGGTGTATGAAGGAATGAATAGAGTACACAAGGTATGATGTATAGACTAGGACCTCCACGTTTCAGTGATCCAATGGGCCTATAGGACATTGTGCAAAACCCTGATCGTAGAATCAGTCCTAAGATTACAAAATGAAGAAAGGGCCATAATCATTGAAGAACATGCACAAAAGACCCCACATGAAGTAGTACATGTGGAAGGGAGAGCGTGCAAAGCCTCGACAAAAGAAATCACACAGCTATGTGAAAGTGAGCATGTAAGACTTTAGAAAGCTATTCGGTAAGGAGACCAAAGACTTTGCGAACTTGAAAGAGAACAGGTACTGCTAAAAAAGAAGATCATGTTGCTGGATGCAGAGGTCAAGAAGTTAGAAAATGAAATAAAGGAAGCCTTTCTTGTTGAAAAACTAGGGTAGTACAATTGGATGCACCCATCCCTACCAATAAATGGGATAACTACCACCGAAAATTAGTTGGTTTGATGCCATGGTTGGGACCACATGTCATTCAATGTCGAAATCAGTAGAGCACACCACAAACAGTAGAGTGCATGGTGCGAACAATGGAGGATTTTTTGTGGACTATCTGATGGGGTGGAATGGGGCTTCACAAGGGTAGTGCGACCACCTGACTAGCTGTCAAAAGAACAGTCTCACCGCTTCAGGCAATTGAAAGAGAGTGCAAAACTATAAAACAACCTGTTAGGGAAATGTGCGAAGATGAAGGTGCGCGCGGAGTCAGAATGTCACAAGGTTCGTGACCATGCATAGGGGGGTAGCTCCTATGTAGGTAGACAGAAGAAGTGACCGTTGGTGTCATTTTTCATGATGAGAGGTTCGAATTAAGGCAAAATGGAGTGGGCGACGGGCAATTAAGACAACAGTTATGGACCAGATTTGGGCAAATCTGCCACCAAGGGAGCATTAATGATCCGGATTTGCGGGGAATGGTCACTTTTGAATTTAAAAGGCACTATAAAACTCCAAGGACTAGCCACAAAACCACACTTGGTCATTTCAGATTTGAGCAGTTGCAGAGTGTTGAGCGCCGAGAAAACTTAGTGTCTTTAAGTGCGTGACAGAATATATCTAGTGTAGAAAAAATGACTGCTACTAGGCCAGGGGTAGGCTTTGTAGAAGAAACCAATAGTGGATACATGCAACACCATCTGGTTCATGATGATCCCGCGGATGCAGGGGTTGCGCTGGAGATTCTAAAATCACCTCGAACGCTGAGGCCGAAGAAAGATAAGCAGACCAAGGGAATAGTTTACATGTCCCCACGAAATTTGTGGTTCAGTAAAATATCCATGGAGGAGAAGGGCAAGGCTGTCACCATTGAGTCAGAAGAAGAGGAGGGGGAATTGTAGAACCTCATTGCGAAAATAGAGCAGGGAGATGACATGGAGGAGGACGTCCCGCCGACGTGTTCTGAGCCAATTTACCCGCATATGTCCCTTTGCGAAAAGGGAAGGCAAGGGTACCAAAGGATCTAGAGGCCATGAAGAGTGTGCTCTAGACCCCGCTCCTCCATGATGGAATTACTTTTGAGGGTCCACTGCTAGGCCATGTGCCTACCCTCAAATTTGAAGATTGGGACCTAGTAGACAACGAGAAGTTTCCCCACTTGGCAATGGAGAGTCTCATGAAACAAAACTCTGAGGGGCCAATTATTATTTTAGATCCATGAAAATGGCTACATGGTGTGGAGAAGGCTGGGTTGCTCCATTTGTGATGGATTCCTCATTTTCACTGCTCGCCCATCACCATTTTCATCATTAGGAAGCTACTTTGCTTGATGCATGATGGGTACTTATGGCTAGAGGAGCCTATTCCCATCACGACTAACCTTATTTACAAGATTTCTCAGCTCCCCTACAAAGGAAATGACCCCACGATGATAGAAGGAAAAAGTATTGACTTGGCTCTTGCGGAAGCCATGAAGACCAAGTATAAGCTGGAGAAGAAGAAGAGGGGGTACACAATCACCAGCATCAAAGATAAAGGGGTGTGCATAGCCACCCAACTCTTGGCTGGAAAGCTGATGAGAAAATGCCACGACAATGAAGTACCAGCACCAGTGGTTGCGTTAGAAGAGCAGTGCGCAGAGGGGGTTCAGTTTAACTGGGTCGAGTTCCTCTATGAGGAATTTTTGACAAACTGCAAGGAGGCTCAAGAGTAGGGTAAGACCTTCCTCTACGCATGGTTGCTCTTATCCATTTTGTTGGTCGTAGGGGAACTCTCGGAGGACAACCAGTTCCCAAGCATTGAGCACGACTTGCTAGAGGCCATGAGGTACGCCTCGCTTTGGGCCACGAAGGATGTGAAGAGGATTCGTGAAGCTAAGTTCTTCTGGGTGCTCATGGAGGTGAGCATCCAAATGTGGATTAATAGAAGGTCGTGCCTGTCTCCCATGGTGTATAAAAGTATGTAGAGCTTTGCAAATTTCAAAGAGGACATGCACAACATATATGTCCAGGTGCGAAAGGATCTAGAGAAGTAATGGATGAAGCTCCCATTCATCACCACTGATGATGCAATCTTCATGGTGTTAGAATCTTGCCCTCCTGAATGGCGTGCCTCATACTTGGCTAAATTAGAAAAGGCAGCCACACAGAAGCAAAAGGAAGAAGCCAAGCTCCGCGTCACAAAGCTAGCCAAGAAACGACGAAATGAAAAAGCAGCTGCAGAGGTCAGGGAAATTAGAGAAGTGACAATGGTAGCCGTGGCACAAAAAAAGGCTGATGAAGCAACAACACTAGCGAAGACAACAAAGACCACAACAATGCCAACAGAGGAGGTAGGAGAGGGCCCTAAGATGTCAAGTGGGCAGGAGGCCGAGGACATCGACATGGCAGAAGAGCGCATAGATCTAGGAACGACATCGACCTAACTCAAACGGCCATGTGTCTCTAAGAGATCGATTCCAAGGAAAAAGGTCAAGTTGCCCAAGCTAAGCATTGAACCGATCACCTTGACAGAAGGTGATTTGTATGACATCGGTGAAACAATTTGCGATGTCACAAAGGAGGCACTCCAAGAAGTCATGATGGAGTAGTAGATTGTGTTGGGGGAACTAAGAGTACAGTTAAAGGAACTGCAAGTGCGACCCCCATAGGAGGGAACCATGGCTACCTATGTTGCAGCAGGCACAACAACAACAGAACAGATGTTGCGCACATTAATGACCAACACTGTCATGTTACCAGAAGGTGCATTGGCAACAAAAAAGCAAGTCGACCAGGCTGTGGTAGGAAGGATCAAGGGACTAGGCTTGAACTTGGCTGCTATTCTACAAGAGACCCTGTACCAGTTACAGGATGGGATCATAGCCGAACTCTGCGCCAAGGAAGCCTGCATGCTACAGGTATTGAGCAAACAAATGATTAACATCGAGCAGCTCAACTTACAGCATGATGAACTAGTCCCTCAAAATCAGGGACTTGAGCAGGTGGTAGATGATGCTTATAGAAGCATCCCAGAATCGGTCATCCTGGTAGGTCTACCAGTAGCAGAGCGGATCCACCGGCTAGCGATCGACGTCTATGAGGCTAGACCTGAAATAACCAAGGTTTAGCTAGAGCTGAATCTGCAGATCGCCAAGTTACGGTTAAAGGTGTATCCCTCGATGCCCTTGGAAGTTAGAGAGAAGTGTGCCAGCGTTGTTCAAATAGGGTTGAAGGAAATCAAACAGGTGGTACAAGACTGCACCAGTGTGTTGGATCAGGCTTTTGACATCCTCACATCTTTGTAGGAGGATCCCAACATACAGTGCCTAGAAACAAGGGTGCGTGAGCTGCAGGAGTAGTATGACAGTGTCCGAGCGACCACCAGATAGTTCCCTTCACTCAACGCCTCGCGGAAATGCAACAAGCATGGGCACTGAAAGCACAGGTGGACGCCATGAGACAAAAGGAGGCAGTTCTTAAAGTGCACGTCCAACCATGCATTGATGAGGCCTTCATCATTATGGCTGATATTGAAGGTAAACTTGCACAAATGTAGGGGGTGTACGCACTGTAACAGGGGGTCAAACCTGCCCATGAAGCATTAGAGAAATGCATGCAGCAGGTACAACAAACAGTCGAACAATGCACTGTAGACCTCCAAGTTGCGCGGGACCTGATAGATGGACTCTGCACCAAGATTGCCGCGCCGACTGAGTGACTCGAGGACAAGTCATGATGTTTGTGTTGGGGGCCTGTTGGGCATCGGATACCCCCACAATATGTTTTTGGGGCTCAAAGCCCAAGTTTTGGTTAAATGCATTGTAAGAATCTGCGAAGTATGGGCGCGGAGTGCGATATGTATGGTTGAGCATAGGGTTGTTTGCCCTAAGTCATGTAGAATAGTATAATGTAATGTCAGCCTACCCATGGTTTGCAGACCATGGTATTGTATAAATAGAGTGAGGCTCTAAATTGTAAAGCAATAAGAAGGATAGGAGGAAAATTAGAGAAAGATTAATATGTGTGAGATAGCTCTGAGTCTGTAAGTCCAAGTCTTGTGTTGTAGTAGTAGGAAGAGGATCTGCAGCTGAGTGCACATAGGCCTAGTAGAGTTCGTAGCTAAGTGCGCAGACCCTTGTAGCTGAGTGCGCAGGGCAGAGTTGAGTTTGTAATTGAGGAAAGTCATAATAAAGAGGAGTTTGATTCCAATATTGTGTATCTATTCTTATCTTACTTTTATGCATTTATGCTGTCTGTTTATCACACACACTTATATAAATGTTGGACATAGTTAAGTATGCTGGGGTTCACACAGACAAATTAAGTAGCTAAATAACAATAGATTACAGATAATGAATTGGGGTAATAAATTTGTCCCGTTGCAATTAGGGCTGTGTGAAGGCAGCACCATAGGTTGCAAAGGATAGACAGCTGCGCGAAGCACCGTGTGCATAGGGTCGAGTCGTGAACTTCCCAAAAACCATCAGACATCTCTAGGGTGTGGAAACCTGGTTCCAACACCCTCCCATACTACCTCAGGTGAGACCTCAGTCCGCGCACTGTGGACTATTTCCGAAAGGGACGGTAGTTTCGGGATTTGTTTGGCTAAATCACCTTTGAACCTGGGTCAGGCCCATACAAGCCAACATGGAGTTACAAGGTAAATGTGGATACTTCATGGACATAGTCAGGGATACCACCTACTTTATAAAGTTAAATTAATTTTAAAATTACCTCCTAAATTCCTTCTCCTCATAAAAAGAAAAGGCATTTATCTCAACAAATAATTAGTTTGAAAACAATTTTTTCTTCCAACCACCCAAGAGAGGTATAAAACTATATTGAAGGCAAGTAAAGGAAAAGGAGAACAAAACCTAGTGATGAAAGGCATGCATAAATTCTAAAAGTTTTCATTTATTCCTCTAATTTATTATTTCAAAAGTACTAAAGCTTACCTATTTTGTTGACAACAAAAATCCTCTCAGCATTGATAAGGAATAAAGTGAGCTCACATAAGTTTTCGTATTTTTCTTAAGATTTTTATTATTTCTTGCATAATTATCATTGTTAGAAGGTACGCTATTTCTTTATATCAGTGTTAATTGATATGATTTTTCCAGAAACATTGATGTCCATTCTTATATCTTTTCAGCATGCTTTCTCCAATTAATTTGATGTGTGTTTTCTAATTTTTAAGGAATGTTTCTTTGATATTTATGGCAGAAAATTGCATAACTTTTATATTAGATCTTGAATATGTGTTTGTATAGTCTTATGGCTAATAGGACATAGTTTTTAAGAAATCAATTTGCAAAATGACCTATTTATTTATTGGCATTTTGCTAAAATTTTAGTTGATTAACATACAATAGTGTATGTAATTGTTTATCTAGCTTATTTTCTATTTATTATAATTTTGTAATTCATTTTCTTAGATTTCACTATACAAATCTAGCATAGATAGTTTTATTCCTTTTATTTGTGAAAATACATAGTAAATAATTGTAGCATAACTTGTAGGCATTAAACCATGGGCCTAGTCCCACTATCTCACGAACCCAATGAGATTTGAGGGTGTTGGTAAAGAATCTTGAAAGCTTTGCTTGTCTACATGCCTTTAGCGACCATAGTAATGCCTTGACCGCGATGTCACATAGAGGCAAGTAAGATAACTATGTCAATTGCAAGGGTGTGACTAATGTAGTGAGTCAAGGAATGAGTATGAGAGGTTCCAACACTTCAAAGGGAGAGGAAGGTGAAGGTGAAATCCAAGTTGAAAGGGATCAGTCCCAACTCGGCTAAGAACACACAACACAAAGGACATGCACAGCTTCTGCTAGAGCAGTCAACATGGATGTGGAAGTCACAACATAAAAGGTAAGATAACATGAACAACACTCACGGATCATTTTGAGATGAGTGTGATGGTTGATATAACAAGGTTTAGAGAAAGGTATTTCTGGTGTCTAGCAGAGCAGTCGACATGGACAATGACAACATTAAAAACATATGCAACACATTAACAACAAGATTCATATAATTGCATACAAATTAGTTCATATAAAAATACGTAAGTTAAACAACATATATCATTAAGGAAATCGGAGCAGTCCAATTACAATAACAACAAATGCATGAAAATGTGTTGGATTTTATTATATAAAGAAGTGAAAGTCGCAATCATGCAATACACCATGTAAACCTGCTAGCCCCATCAATGGAACGTTACAGCCACATCCACCTTCTCCTACAAACAGATGAACTAAGCCAAGGCACGTTATAATACTCTCCAATTCTTCTTCAAGATAGTCTTAGTAGAAGCTTGGCTGACCAAAAGCCTATACAATGAGTTATGAGGGACTATTTATAGCAAAGGGTGGGGTGACCCTTGACATTCCCCTTTATGACAGCTAAACTACCCTCATGACTCTTCACCTACTCTATGAGTCTATGACTATTACATCCAACCATTGACACTTGAATTACGCTTGACATGACTCAACATTACAATGGACATGTACTCATGTGAGACAACATGGCTTGAGCAAGCCTTGAAAGACATCACTAACACTCGGTCGTTGTAGTGAGACCAACTCTTTGACATGCTTGTGATGGTGAATTTGGTGAGTTGATGCCAATATTAGTCATCCGTGATGGTGTGTATGCACCTCATGGTGACATCTTGCTAAAGATAACTCTTGCCTCTGTTGCAACAGGTGTTTTGGTTCGGCCCCTTCATCCAACTCGTCTTCTAACATGCTCATGGTCTTCTCGGGTATGGTTGAACTGGAAACACACTGATGCATAGTGTCTATATTGATATTCAATTGTTTGCTAGTGGTCGTGCACATCAACTTGCTGAAGTACATGTTTAGCCCCAGTTGGACTTGCTTCTTGTCTTCGCCTTGGTGAGTGTGTTGAATGGGTTGGATTGCATGTGTGCGCTCAATGACATGCATGCTGCTGGATACCTTGCATGCAATCAACAACATTACTCACCATGTTTTATCTGTGTCAGTTGCTGGGATAGATCCTTAACTCATATTGGTGTAGTTTCATCCGTGAGTGCATGTTGCACCGACTATTGTTCCTGTTCCTACTGCAAATCATTGGATTGTGTGTGTAGCTTCATGTTCTTCCTGAGTTACTACTTCAGCACATACAAATCCTTCTTTGTGCCATCTTCTACCTTCACGTGATCTTCATGTCATGCCATCACTTCATAGACTAAAGTCTACAAAGTTTATTTCATTACTAGTGGATCTTATTGATCTTGCAACTTTTCTCCACCTCTATGTTGTCAACAACCTTCTCCTTGCATTCGTTGCATTCACTTCATTTGTTGCATTCGCTGCGTTCAGTATGTTGCCTTCAACTGTTGTTCATGATGATGCTCACTGTGATGCTGGTGCTTGATGTCCTTGTCCATGGACAACTTGATGTCTTTGTGAGTAGGTAATCCCATGGACACTTGATTGACTGCATCCCTAAGCATGCTTTGAATTGTGTTTTCATCTCTGCTCTCTTGGAAACCATTGTACCTATACTCCTGAGAGGTAGATGAACACCTGTGATACTTGGAGACATGGAAACACTCATAGCAATCAATCCCTCAGTCAAAAACCAAAATGAACTTGAGAACTGACTTGCAACATACCTGGGTGGACAATTGTGAAGGTTGCGCGATTTCGGGTGGGAGGTCAAGAGACCGACTGCTAAGACTACACAAGGCACAGTCCCCGCTACTGAGAGACTGATTGACTATTGGAACTATGTAATGCATAGTCCAGTTGGGTAGTTGGCTACTGGGATTGCGTAATGTACGATTCCAGTTGGGAAAGACTGCTGACCTAGGGACAAATTTGCGTAGAATTTTGGGCCAAGCATCAACTGACCTCCATAAATGTGCAATTCAGTCCAGGAGGTTAGTGCTGGGCCAAAATGTGCAAATCTGGAGAGGAAGGCGAGCTTTCCTTCTCCAATTTGCACAATGTAGCCTTGGTGAAGGCAGAGACTGAGCCAAGATTGGCCTGACTTGTCAACAGGGAACTGAAAGCAAGTAATTCAATGAAATGCATGGAGACACTAAGTGATAGTAGAAGTGATAAACAATGCATGCACAACATGAATGAAAGATTTAGCAAACAGATCAACATGCATGTGGGTGAGATCGTTCGCTGGTTGGGCAAACATCTGTGCAAAACAGTTTCATGCATGCGACAACAATGAGATAGCAACAAAATTTTAAATAGAGTAGGAAAAGTTAGAATACATGTAAAATACAGAAATCTCTCAAACAAATCAAGAAAACAACACTCACATAAGCGAATACACAAAAAGTGAAAGAAATGCAACATGAGGCATGTGAAGCAAGCTAACCTCAAAATAACTAAGCTGAATGTGCTAACCGCTCCTAGATGTGATGTGGGATGTCAGAGCTACAAGGTTGATGTGAGGAATGAGCTCTACAGTGTTTGGTTGATGAGTTTTGATAACATCGAGGTTGTGACGTGCATGCCACAAATCTAGGGGAAGCGACAATTGGAGGGAGGCTTCTGAATTTTTCCTTGCATGTAACCTCCAACTTCTAAACATAGATCCCTGAAACAAGGGATACCTTTGCACGTTTCCTTGTGAGAAATGACCCATGCATGCAAGTATGTTTTTCTTAGTCCCAAAGGGAATTGGTCAACTCAGCTGCACATGCAAGAGACTACTTAACTACTAGAGAAAAATGTGCTTTTCTCAGTGCAATTTGGGGTGACTGCCCAAGGGGATTACACAATCTCTAGGCAAAGTAGCCGACTGCTACCCATATGTTCTCAAATCCTAGGCTGAACAACCTGTTGATGGAAAAAAATTGCGCAAATCTTGTTGGGAGGGTTGGCTGGCAGGATTGTGCAATCCTGGAGCCCAGCAGGCTGTCAAAGGGAATTGCACAATTCCTAGAGGGAAGGTTGGTTTCCCTCTAGAAATGTACAAATTTCTTTGGGAAGCTGCTCAACCTGCAGCTGGACCAAGTCCGGGTGAGCATCCTATGAAGGGAAAATATCAAACTGCGATCAACAAGCTGCCTTTGAGCAAGAAAGACACTGAAGCTTGAGGACTTGACAAATCAAGGTAAGCTCCAATGACGGTTGGTAGGGAGGCTCAAAAAAAGGCTAAGGAAAAATTTTGGAGGGTGGTTGTAGCTGCTACAACAAAACACCTTAAAAAATTACTGATTATTGAACACATCATGCAGCACCTTCAACAATTACTGGTTATTGAACACATCATGCAACACCTTCAACAAATTCACATGCTCTACTCACCAACAACTTTACCACCTTATCCCTTGCAGCCACCTGTTGCTTCTCACCTTTGCTTATGCATGCTTATCAATCCTTGCAGCCACCACTTAGGGAAAATTTTAGGGGCTAATATTTGTAGGTGGGCTAATTTTCCATGTTTTTTCCAAAAAAAACATTCACCAATTTCCATTTTCTCTAAAATTGATTTGCCCACATTTTATAGTACAAAATTATTTTACCCTAGAAATTGCCAAAATTTTATATAGACTAATATAAAATCATTAGAAATCTAAATATTTGTATAAAAATATTTCCAAACATTTTATAATTTGCATATTAGGGACTAGTAAGATTAGCCAAGGTTTGTAAATCTCAAGAGAAACTTCCATCCTTAAAAATTTCCTTGCCACCACTCTCACTCATTCACCACCAAAATTTAGCTATTCAAATTCTTCCTTTAAAGAATTCTTAACTAATTATTTCAGATTGATATTTAGTTATCTTGATCTTCTATTTGCAACATGGTTTATTTTTTTCCTTTGTCTTGTTCAATTTGATATTTTAATTCCACATTTATCTAAGTCTTCTTCCACTTTTCACCTATTTCTTCAAGGGATTTTGTTCTTTTCTGTTGTTTTCTTCAATTTTGTGTTTGTTACATGACTCAATAGTGTGCCTATTATTTTTTGCTTACTGCTAATATTGGCTTAACTGCTAGTTTTACTGCCACTTAACTCGCGATTGCCACCTTGTTCATGTTTCGTGCATTTTGCACCGTTGTTTATGTCTAGTTTAATTTCCATATCTTCCGCTTGTCTTTCATGTTTGGCTTTACCTACCAAACAACACCACTATCACCTTTGCCACTTTCATCCCACGGCCTTGACGAATTTATATGCTATAAACTGTTGTTCTGTTGGGCTCATGCCTCTATTGCATTACCATGCACAACACTTCAGTTTAGGCCAAAATGTCTTCCCAACCTTCTTAATTTAAAGCCAAAAAATCTGTCATATTTTTGAATTGGCCTTAAGACCCTTTTTGTTGTGACCCTTTATTCTTTTCTACCACAAGACTAGGTCTTGTCACCATTAGCCAATGAATTAGGCATAAAGCCCTTTCAAGCCCTCCGTGGGCCAATTTTCTTTTATAAATGGCTCTTCCCATATGCCTTGTTTCTATGAGAAATGAGCAAAGGCGTTGGCGCTTAGCCTCTCCAAGAGCCTTCATGTCTCTTTAAACTACCACATTGTTGGTAACTACTTGTGGAGTAGAATTGAGTGTGGGTGCTTAGCCCGCAACTCCCTCTAACCCAACACATCCCATTGTTCCCTTATTTTAACCTTCCAGGCTCCATCCGCTGAGATGAGATGTCCTGGTGGGGATTGCTTGAATCTTTCTCCATTGGTTGTTGTTGTCTATATGTTAATCCACTGTGTCCTAGCTCTACTACAAAAGACCATAAGTCTATTATTTCGTCGAGTTAGGCCTTACAACCTACTTGTCTTTGTGCAGTACTCCTAGTTCTAATTCTATTGGTTTCTCCTTTGCCCACATGCCACCATGTCATTTGGTAATTTCTGTTGGCACCTATGTCTCCTGACGCTTTTAGTTCATGCATTTTTCATAACCTGTCAGGATCCAACTAGTGGGATGATGTCACCTTTGCCACATGTTGTCCTTTGAGTGGTGACACAAGTCTCTCAAAAAAGGGCCACTTGGGTACCCAAAAAAACCATATTTGCATGCCATGTGTCCACCTCTCACTGGTTGGTGCTTACGTCACTGTCTTATGTTGTGTGGGCCAATCACGAGCTACCACCTATCCTCTATTAGAGGAGAGAGAAAGGGTCTCCAAACTTTGGTTTTGTGAGCTACTTCTTTGTTATTTCACTTTTGGCCTTGCTGACCTTTTCCTTTGTTTTCCTCCGGGATAGTTCTCAGTTGTGCTGCCCTTTCATTTTTATTCCAGGATTTTCTTTCATGGATCACCCTAAGTAGGATGAGTTGTTAGAGTGGGACTCATGCTCAACTCTTCCGTTAGTGCTTCCCCTTTTTTTGTGTTAATTTGATGTGGGTTGGACCTACCGTGTCCCAGTGTTAATAGAACAAAGTGTATACTTGGGCTCTCTAACATATATCATCAGGTAATGCACTGGTCGAGTGGGTTCCAACCGCTCTGTTCCTCCCAATGATTCCACATAGTGTGTCATATTGAACCCTCTAGTGTACTCCCACTGGGGTGATACCACTGGGTGGGCTCCACCCACTCCGTCCCCAACGGGCATCACATAGTTTGTTTCCAAGCTATCCCAGCTACATTTGCTCAATCACTCAAACTTGGGCACACCAAAAAAAAATTGGGGTGAACTCCCACTGGGCTAGACGTAATGTTGGGTTCCTCCTGTGGCCAATCATTGTGCTCCTTTGTTGTTGTTGTGGCTTCCACATATGCTTGGTCATTAAGACTTGTGCGTTGGCTTCCACATCTACCCAATCTTTTTTTGGTTTGTAAATTTCTGTGGTGTGGTTTTTGAGATATTGAATTCAGATATTCCATAGTTTTCATTTTTAGTTTGTCGACGTTTCGAGTCTAGTCCAGGACTCATCAACAGGACTGATTTACAAAGAAGAGGAGCTAGGGTAATAAATATAAATTAGGTTATTAGGTGAGGTTATCAAGATGGGGAGCCAACTAGTTTGATGATTTCTATTAAAATTTTTAAAATTATTATTATG
>APFE031703208.1:124060-153245 GCA_000404065.3 Pinus taeda
AATTTAATTTTTTTAATAAAAATCATCAAACTAGATGGTTCCCCATCTTGACAACCTCACCTAATAACCTAATTCATATTTATTACCCCAACTCCTCTTCTTTGTAAATCAGTCCTGATGATGAGTCTTGGTCTAGAATCGAAACATCGACAAACTAAAAATGAAATCTGTGGAATATCCAAATTCAATATCTCAATCTACCCAATCGCTAAGACCTGGGCACACCATAAAATATCGTCGGGATATTACCTTGAGGATAACTACACTGGTCCAATAAAACTCTTATGTGTTGCTGTGTTGTCACTTCATGTGAGCCTGGAGCTCTCACTTGGAGGCTCCATTAACCTTCTCTGTTTAGTTTGGCACTTATGCCTACATTGTTCTGAGGATGAACTTGATTAGTTGGTTCGAAACTTCGACCAAATCCTAATGATGTGATTAATTTGAAAGAACTTCTCATTTAAAATATGGATCACAAAAGTTTAAAATCTAACTCTAACTTTGCTAGGTTGACTTGGGGTCATAGATTTTGAACAACATTATCTTTCAATTTAGGAAGCCATTTTGGGACTTCCATATACTGTTTGGAATCACTTTTTGAGCTCTTTCCATCTATGAGGGTTTCACTTGCACTTGAGCTAATTTGTTGCACCAAAAATGGTTCCAAATCCACTACACATTATAATTTACTTTACCTTGCACTATTTTCCATTGCCTCTTCCTTTGCTTTGCCTTTTTCATTGGCCACCTTTTCCATTGGATTTTCTTTTTCCTATACCACCTCTATTATTACCTTTACCAATATTTGTATTTCCTTTTCCATCAATGATAATAAATTTCCAAAAATCTCCCCCTTTAGCATTGATGACAACACCAAGATCAATCAATTGATCATTACCATTGATCAATACTTTTCCTTGATACTTCTCCTTGTGCTTTTCCAATGATCATTTTCCATCTTGTGTTTGATCATCAATATCTCTCCCCCTTTGACATCAATGAAAAAGATACAAACATGCTTTCCCCTATCAACAATCTCCCTTTGTCTTCTGATCATGTGGACCTATCAATTGATTCTACATAAGCTGAAAAACTCAAATGCCTATGATATGGTCCAAGTAGCTTCCTTTCTATCCTATGAAGAAGAATGAGTTGAAGGGAGTATTTACTCCCAATATTTGCCTCAAGAAGGCAAGAGGTATATCTTGTTGAAACAACACATGCTTATGAAATTGAGCTATGAAAAATAACTACTATTGGTCTGAGCCTTAGCGAGGATTACATTCATAATAGTCATAACAGTGCCTTCCTAGACACATACACCTGACCTCTGACAACAAGCATAACCATGGCTATGCATGACATCACCAAAGTACAACACTTTAAGAGACATAGAGGGAATCTCACCAATACATAATTAGAAAACTCATATTTCACTTGGTAGACTTCTAATGACAACAGACTCATCATGAACACTTGACTCTGCATAAATAACAGTCATACCAATACTTTCCTATCAATACTAGACTACATGAAAACCAAACTTTGAGAAGGAGTCTAATGAATGTAAATACCAAATGACAATTTCATTTTCTACCAAGTGATACCAATTGTTGAATCGAAGCCATTGTTAGCAATAGTTGAGCATTTGATGACTGAGTGTCCTTATCCTCTAATCATGCTCTTGTCACCATAGATTTGAAGTCTAATACAAATTACCAATTGGAACAACATCATAACAACCAATCCATTTATCATCTCATCTACACAAGATAATATGCAGAAAACATTATTAGCACATAACTAATACCAATTGTGAACACATATATTCCCCTTGTGGTCATGCTCCCTCTTTGCATTTGAATTTTTTCTTTATCCTTTAGATGCATTCCTTAGCTTATTCCTTTCTTCTATCTGCATCTAACTTTTTTGGCTTCCCTTGAAGCCAACCTCTTCTTTTCAATGAAGAGGAACACGGGATCTACTCCCCCTGAGTAGATTACTTTCCTTTTTCTTCCACACATGCAGATGTTGATTTGCTTAAATCCATGAGCTAATTTCTTATTCTGGTTTACTTGACTGGGTGGATTTCTGCCATTTTCTGAGCATACATACCTCTGTTTCTCTTCTTTCTCACTGTCTTCATTTGCATATCTTCCATGACTGATGCTAATTCTTTTAATTGAAGAGAGATCAACAACTATAATTTTAGACTCTAAATATCCCTCATCAAGCATTGTTCTATGTTGCCTCCAGGCACCATTCGATCTACCTTTCTTATGGGTGTTGAAGTAGGTCCTACGTAGTTCTCTTTGCTAGCTTTTGTTTACAGCACTTTGGGAAAATAATTTCTTGTTGGACTTGCAAGAAGCTACCTTGTGCCCAATATTATTACACCTATAGCATTCAACTTCATTCAATAAGGGAGAAAAATAAGTATTTATCTTACTAGGGATGTTGGTTGTCCAATTTTGTGGACTGAGATATGCTCTCTTGTTGCACTTGGGCCATTGAGAATATTTACTTTTAGGAGAAAAGGCTCCCTTCACTTGATTTTTCAAATTTCCCTTCTGAGGAATTTGTTGTTGTGGTTGACACAGTGCATTCACCTTTTGCTACTACATCGTTTTCCTCTCTGGACACTTGGAGGCAAAGTGCCCTTCATTGCTGCAGTAAAAAAAATGTGAGAAGTTCCTTTTTTGATGGGTAGAATTTTGTGCAATTCGATTTGCATGGACAACTTGTTCCTTTTGTTTTTGCTAGTGATGGGATTTTAAGTTGACAAAGTTGGTGGGTCCCTTTAATGATGCTTCACTTTCACTATCATTTTCCAACATTATCTTGGCCTGATAGGAACACTAGTTGGTGTAGATGTCTTTAAACACTTTAGAATTCTCTTCATGCAACTATAAATTCAATAATTTCTCTCTTAATAGCATGTTCACCTTTTCTAGATGCTCATTGCTAGAGTTTTTTTTCTTGATATCCTAAAGAGATGATATGAGTTGTTTCTTCAAATAGATCTTTTCATCAAGATCTTCCAAGTCATTGGAGGAGAAATTGGAGTCAATTTCATTCTCATAATTATGTTCAAGGGATTGCTCCCTTGATAACTCTAGGTATTCTTCTTCACTTGAGGTTGACCCTTTTTCTTCTAGATATTCTATTTGAAAATAAGGTAGCCCTTTATTCACTAAAAATTGATGAGAAACTCTCACTTTCACTGGTATTTTCAGCTAAGAAATTTGAGAATAATTGGCCTATTGTTCTACAAAAACAATATAAGAAAACATACTTTCAATTCACATCTTCTCTAGGTGTTGATCATCGACTTGGCCCATTGTCATAGAGGAATCATCATTTGATTCATGATTTTTATTGTTCTTTTAATCTTTACTTGCTTTATACTCCAAGGAAAGCCTCTTGATTTGACACATAACTTGCATATCTTCTTCATAGATGGACTGTGATTCATCCCATATCTCCTTGGCAGTATTAAAACAAATTACCTTCTCAATGTATGCCTTAGACAAACCTCTCATGATTTCCTTCCTTGCCAATTTTTCAAACTTTTTAGTTATCATTCCATACTCAGATAGCCACACATCCACATCCAGATCGTACAAGTAGATTCTCATACTTACCTTCTAGGTTGCATAATTCAATCCATTCAAGAATTAAGCTCCATTTGAGGTCATTCAATCCTGGTTCTCCATGTTCCTTGATCTCCCTTCCAGCTATTAAACTAATCTTGAAGGACACAATCTCTGGTACCAATTATTAGAAACAATGGAAAATAGAACACTACTGAGAGGGGACGTGAATCAGTAGTGTGTCCAGATTATATACTTTTCATAAATTTTACTTTTCAACCACTTGATCAATTTATTCATGAGCTCCACAACATAATTATGTAAACATAACAACACATGCATAGGAGCAACACATAAGCATAAGAAACCAATTTTTATGCAAGCTTCAACTTGATTACATCATGGCCCCACAAGATACCACTTGTAGGTTTATCAGCTGCTACTTAAATAAACTTTAATCCTCCTTATTTATCAGCTACCACTAAAAGGGACTGCTACCCTTACTCATTTACTATCACCCACTAGAAGGGAATCTTGCCCCTACTCATTTGCTAACACCCACTAGAAAGAGATGCTACCCTTAGTATTCAATCTACTACTTGCTAGCCTTGATGATCCATATTTTATATATTTTCAAACTTAGATCAATAGGCCTTCCTTGCTTCCAAATTAATTTAATACCTCAATCACCAACACCTTCACCTTCAACAATTTCCCATTGTTTATATAAACACCTTCAACAATTATTGATTGTTGAACACATGATACAACATCTTCATAAAATTCTCATGCTCTACTCACCAACAACTTCAACACATCATCCCTTGCAACCATCTTCTCCTTCTCACCTTTTCTTAAGCACACCTATCAACCCTTGCACAATTTATCACTACAATTTATCTACTCAAATTTTTTCTTTAAAGAATTCTTGATTGATATTTAGTTAACTTCATCTTCGATCTACAACATGATTTATTTTCTTCCTTTTTCCTATTCTAGTTGATCTTTTTAATTTGTCTCTCTAAGTCTTTTTATACTCTTCACCTATTTCTTCAAGATATTTTGAGCTTATTTGTTCTTTTGTTCAACTTTGTGTTTGTTAAAGGACTCAATAGTGCACCATCTATTTTTAGTTATTGCTAATATTGGCTTAAATGTCAATTTTACTGCCACTTAAGTACTGTTGCCACTTTAATCCCTCAACCTCCGTAAATTTCTATGATGTCAACTATTCTTCTATCAGTAGTATGCCTATGTTGTGATGGCATGCACAACACTTCCTTGTTGGCCAAAAGGCCTTCACGACCTTCTTAACTTAAAACCAAAAACTCTCATATTTTTAAATTGGCCTTAAGGCCATTTTTGCTACAACCCTTTTTGATTTTCCACCATAAGATAGGGTCTTGTGACCATTGTCCAACCAATTGGGTATTGAGCACTTTTGAGCTCTCCGCGGGCCAATTTTCGTTTATAAATGGCTCTTCCATATGCCTTGTTTCTAAGAGAAATGGGCAAAGAGGATGGTGCTTAGTTGCTCCAAGAGCCTTCACAGCTCTTTACACTACCATGTTGTTGGTCACTACTTGTGGCGTAGAGACGAGTGAGGGAAATTAGCCCATATCTCTCTCTAACCCGATGCATCCCATTGTGCCCTTATGTTAACCTTTTGAGCTCCATCCACTAGTATGAGTTGTCTTGGTGGGGACCACTATTCTCTTTCTCCATTGGATGATGTTATCTATCTGTTGATCCATCGGGTTTGAACTTTTCCACAAAAAACCATGTTATAACCCTATATTCCACTCCATTATAGTGAGAGAAACCCAATATAAACTTACCTCAGTTATTTGGCTAAATAGCATATGCTTTCACCTTTTCTTTTACTTATGTGAAATTTATCTCGTGATAAAATGGTGGAATCACATGATTGAGTTATTTCTTGTAGTTAATTTTCCAAAATATTATAGTTATGAAATAATATACATTTCATAATTGAGATAATTGAAAAAAAGATCATAATTGTGCAAAAGGTTTCTAGAGTTTTCCATTCCCAAGGAGATCAACTTGACCCACTTGTGTTTGAGTTGGCTAGTAGACCATTATTGTAGAAGTTTCATAACTTCTCAAGCCCGTGGGTGTCTAGATACATTCACCCAAAGGATAGAATGAGCCTTTATAATATTACCAAGAGGAAAGGGGCTTAGATCTAGTATCCAAACTATAGTGCGAGAGCTCTGTTGGCTTGGGAGAGAAGACCATACTACAAGCTGGAGGAGAGGATATTATTTGTTGAAGGTATATTGATGTAATTTCACTTATATTGTTAATAGAAATATATTTTCCTTCCCCTTATACCAGTTTTGCAATAATTTATATTTGTTATTGGGATGGGGTCCTCAGCGGCAGAATTGATTTAATTTAGTCAATTTTTGTAAAGAATTTTGTAAAGAATGTAAAGTCTCCACAAAATATGGACGTGGAGTAGCTATTCAAGAGTCATAGGGACCTTAACCCCTTGTTTGGGTAAGTGATAGGCAGTTTTGAACATTCACAAATGAGCCAGGAACCATGGTATTTTATTAGAAATACTATAAATAGATGAGTCTTAGCGAATGATAAGGATAAGAATAGAAGTATGAATGAATGAATGATGCTGTAAGGATTTGATAGATAGTAAGGTTTATTCTTGATTTGACACATAACTTGCATATCTTCTTCATAGATGGACTGCGATTCATCCCATATCTCCTTGGTAGTATTAAAACAAATTACCTTCTCAATGTATGCCTTAGACAACCCTCTCATGATTTCCTTCCTTGCTAATTTTTCAAACTTTTTAGTTATCATTCCATACTCAGATAGCCACACATCCACATCTAGATCGTACAAGTAGATTCTCATACTTACCTTCTAGGTTGCATAATTCAATCTATTCAAGAATTAAGCTCCATTTGAGGTCATTCAATCCTGGTTCTCCATGTTCCTTGATCTTTCTTCCAACTATTAAACTAATCTTGAAGGACACAATCTCTGGTACCAATTATTAGAAACAATGGAAAATAGAACACTACTTAGAGGGGACGTGAATGAGTAGTGTGGCCAGATTATATACTTTTCATAAATTTTACTTTTCAACCACTTGATAAATTTATTCATGAGCTCCACAACATAATTATGTAAACATAACAACACATGCATAGGAGCAACACATAAGCATAAGAAACCAATTTTTATGCAAGCTTCAACTTGATTACATCATGGCCCCAAAAGATACCACTTGTAGGTTTATCAGCTGCTACTTAAATAAACTTTAATCCTCTTTGTTTATCAGCTACCACTAAAAGGGACTGCTACCCTTACTCATTTACTATCACCCACTAGAAGGGAATCTTTCCCCTACTCATTTGCTAACACCCACTAGAAAGAGATGCTACCCTTAGTATTCAAGCTACTACTTGCTAGCCTTGATGATCCATATTTTATATATTTTCAAACTTAGATCAATAGGCCTTCCTTGCTTCCAAATTAATTTAATACCTCAATCACCAACACCTTCACCTTCAACAATTATTGATTGTTGAACACATGATACAACATCTTCATAAAATTCTCATGCTCTACTCACCAACAACTTCAACACATCATCCCTTGCAACCATCTTCTCCTTCTCACCTTTTCTTAAGCACACCTATCAACCCTTGCACAATTTATCACTACAATTTATCTACTCAAATTTTTTCTTTAAAGAATTATTGATTGATATTTAGTTAGCTTCATCTTCGATCTACAACATGATTTATTTTCTTCCTTTTTCCTATTCTAGTTTATCTTTTTAATTTGTCTCTCTAAGTCTTTTTATACTCTTCACCTATTTCTTCAAGATATTTTGAGCTTATTTGTTCTTTTGTTCAACTTTGTGTTTGTTAAAGGACTCAATAGTGCACCATCTATTTTTAGTTACTGCTAATATTGGCTTAAATGTCAATTTTACTGCCACTTAAGTACTGTTGCCACTTTAATCCCTCAACCTTCACAAATTTCTATGATGTCAACTATTCTTCTATCAGTAGTATGCCTATGTTGTGATGGCATGCACAACACTTCCTTGTTGGCCAAAAGGCCTTCACGACCTTCTTAACTTAAAACCAAAAACTCTCATATTTTTAAATTGGCCTTAAGGCCATTTTTGCTACAACCCTTTTTGATTTTCCACCATAAGATAGGGTCTTGTGACCATTGTCCAACCAATTGGGTATTGAGCACTTTTGAGCTCTCCGCAGGCCAATTTTTCGTTTATAAATGGCTCTTCCATATGCCTTGTTTCTAAGAGAAATGGGCAAAGAGGATGGTGCTTAGCTGCTCCAAGAGCCTTCACAGCTCTTTACACTACCATGTTGTTGGTCACTACTTGTGGCATAGAGATGAGTGAGAGAAATTAGCCCATATCTCTCTCTAACCCGATGCATCCCATTGTGCCCTTATGTTAACCTTTTGAGCTCCATCCACTAGTATGAGTTGTCTTGGTGGGGACCACTATTCTCTTTCTCCATTGGATGATGTTATCGATCTGTTGATCCATCAGGTTTGAGCTTTTCCACAAAAAACCATGTTATAACCCTATATTCCACTCCATTATAGTGAGAGAAACCCAATATAAACTTACCTCAGTTATTTGGCTAAATCGCATATGCTTTCACCTTTTCTTTTACTTATGTGAAATTTATCTCGTGATAAAATGGTGGAATCACATGATTGAGTTATTTCTTGTAGTTAATTTTCCAAAATATTATAGTTATGAAATAATATACACTTCATAATTGAGATAATTGAAAAAAAGATCATAATTGTGCAAAAGGTTTCTAGAGTTTTCCATTCCCAAGGAGATCAACATGACCCACTTGTGTTTGAATTGGCTAGTAGACCATTATTGTAGAAGTTTCATAACTTCTCAAGCCCGTGGGTGTCTAGATACATTCACCCAAAGGATAGAATGAGCCTTTATAATATTACCAAGAGGAAAGGGGCTTAGATCTAGTATCCAAACTATAGTGTGAGAGCTCTGTTGGCTTGGGAGAGGAGACCATACTACAAGCTGGAGGAGAGGATCTTATTTGTTGAAGGTATATTGATGTAATTTCACTTATATTGTTAATAAAAATATATTTTCCTTCCCCTTATACCAGTTTTGCAATAATTTATATTTGTTGTTGGGATGGGGTCCCCAGGGGTAGAATTGATTTAATTTAGTCAATTTTTGTAAAGAATTTTGTAAGGAATGTAAAGTATCCACAAAATATGGACGTGGAGTGTGTAGCTATTCAAGAGTCATAGGGACCTTAACCCCTTGTTTGGGTAAGTGATAGGCAGTTTTGAACATTCACAAATGAGCCGGGAACCATGGTATTTTATTAGAAATACTATAAATAGATGAGTCTTAGCGAATGATAAGGATAAGAATAGAAGTATGAATGAATGAATGATGTTGTAAGGGTTTGATAGATAGTAAGGTGTATTCTTGATTTGACACATAACTTGCATATCTTCTTCATAGATGGACTGCGATTCATCCCATATCTCCTTGGCAGTATTAAAACAAATTACCTTCTCAATGTATGCCTTAGACAACCCTCTCATGATTTCCTTCCTTGCTAATTTTTCAAACTTTTTAGTTATCATTCCATACTCAGATAGCCACACATCCACATCCAGATCGTACAAGTAGATTCTCATACTTACCTTCTAGGTTGCATAATTCAATCCATTCAAGAATTAAGCTCCATTTGAGGTCATTCAATCCTGGTTCTCCATGTTCCTTGATCTTCCTTCCAGCTATTAAACTAATCTTGAAGGACACAATCTCTGGTACCAATTATTAGAAACAATGGAAAATAGAACACTACTGAGAGGGGACGTGAATCAGTAGTGTGGCCAGATTATATACTTTTCATAAATTTTACTTTTCAACCACTTGATCAATTTATTCATGAGCTCCACAACATAATTATGTAAACATAACAACACATGCATAGGAGCAACACATAAGCATAAGAAACCAATTTTTATGCAAGCTTCAACTTGATTACATCATGGCCCCACAAGATACCACTTGTAGGTTTATCAGCTGCTACTTAAATAAACTTTAATCCTCTTTGTTTATCAGCTACCACTAAAAGGGACTGCTACCCTTACTCATTTACTATCACCCACTAGAAGGGAATCTTTCCCCTACTCATTTGCTAACACCCACTAGAAAGAGATGCTACCCTTAGTATTCAAGCTACTACTTGCTAGCCTTGATGATCCATATTTTATATATTTTCAAACTTAGATCAATAGGCCTTCCTTGCTTCCAAATTAATTTAATACCTCAATCACCAACACCTTCACCTTCAACAATTTCCCATTGTTTATATAAACACCTTCAACAATTATTGATTGTTGAACACATGATACAACATTTTCATAAAATTCTCATGCTCTACTCACCAACAACTTCAACACATCATCCCTTGCAACCATCTTCTCCTTCTCACCTTTTCTTAAGCACACCTATCAACCCTTGCACAATTTATCACTACAATTTATCTACTCAAATTTTTTCTTTAAAGAATTCTTGATTGATATTTAGTTAGCTTCATCTTCGATCTACAACATGATTTATTTTCTTCCTTTTTCGTATTCTAGTTGATCTTTTTAATTTGTCTCTCTAAGTCTTTTTATACTCTTCACCTATTTCTTCAAGATATTTTGAGCTTATTTGTTCTTTTGTTCAACTTTGTATTTGTTAAAGGACTCAATTGTGCACCATCTATTTTTAGTTACTGCTAATATTGGCTTAAATGTCAATTTTACTGCCACTTAAGTACTGTTGCCACTTTAATCCCTCAACCTTCGCAAATTTCTATGATGTCAACTATTCTTCTATCAGTAGTATGCCTATGTTGTGATGGCATGCACAACACTTCCTTGTTGGCCAAAAGGCCTTCACGACCTTCTTAACTTAAAACCAAAAACTCTCATATTTTTAAATTGGCCTTAAGGCCATTTTTGCTACAACCCTTTTTGATTTTCCACCATAAGATAGGGTCTTGTGACCATTGTCCAACCAATTGGGTATTGAGCACTTTTGAGCTCTCTGCGGGCCAATTTTCGTTTATAAATGGCTCTTCCATATGCCTTGTTTCTAAGAGAAATGGGCAAAGAGGATGGTGCTTAGCTGCTCCAAGAGCCTTCACAGCTCTTTACACTACCATGTTGTTGGTCACTACTTGTGGCATAGAGACGAGTGAGAGAAATTAGCCCATATCTCTCTCTAACCCGATGCATCCCATTGTGCCCTTATGTTAACCTTTTGAGCTCCATCCACTAGTATGAGTTGTCTTGGTGGGGACCACTATTCTCTTTCTCCATTGGATGATGTTATCTATCTGTTGATCCATCGGGTTTGAGATTTTCGACAAAAAACCATGTTATAACCCTATATTCCACTCCATTATAGTGAGAGAAACCCAATATAAACTTACCTCAGTTATTTGGCTAAATCGCATATGCTTTCACCTTTTCTTTTACTTATGTGAAATTTATCTCGTGATAAAATGGTGGAATCACATGATTGAGTTATTTCTTGTAGTTAATTTTCCAAAATATTATAGTTATGAAATAATATACATTTCATAATTGAGATAATTGAAAAAAAGATCATAATTGTGCAAAAGGTTTCTAGAGTTTTCCATTCCCAAGGAGATCAACTTGACCCACTTGTGTTTGAGTTGGCTAGTAGACCATTATTGTAGAAGTTTCATAACTTCTCAAGCCCGTGGTTGTCTAGATACATTCACCCAAAGGATAGAATGAGCCTTTATAATATTACCAAGAGGAAAGGGGCTTAGATCTAGTATCCAAACTATAGTGCGAGAGCTCTGTTGGCTTGGGAGAGGAGACCATACTACAAGCTGGAGGAGAGGATCTTATTTGTTGAAGGTATATTGATGTAATTTCACTTATATTGTTAATAAAAATATATTTTCCTTCCCCTTATACCAGTTTTGCAATAATTTATATTTGTTGGTAGGATGGGGTCCCCAGGGGTAGAATTGATTTAATTTAGTCAATTTTTGTAAAGAATTTTGTAAAGAATGTAAAGTCTCCACAAAATATGGACGTGGAGTGTGTAGCTATTCAAGAGTCATAGGGACCTTAACCCCTTGTTTGGGTAAGTGATAGGCAGTTTTGAACATTCACAAATGAGCTGGGAACCATGGTATTTTATTAGAAATACTATAAATAGATGAGTCTTAGCGAATGATAAGGATAAGAATAGAAGTATGAATGAATGAATGATGTTGTAAGGGTTTGATAGATGGTAAGGTTTATTCCTATCAGTAAGTGAAGGAAAGGCTCCGCAGTTGAGTGCACTGAGGCCTGGAAGAGTCCACAACTGAGTGCCTGGACCCCTGCAGCTTAGTGCGCAGGGTAGTTTAAGTCTGTACTAGAAAGATTCTGATTAATAAAGATTGATTTTTGGTTGGAAATACTTACATATATTTGTTTACTTGTTATGTAACTTTCACTGTTGTTTTTGTAATTTAATGTGTTTTCTCGACGTGAATTGGGTTAATCAAACATGTTTATGCTTAACAAGATGATTGAATGATATTCATGAAGTTCTAATTCTATTTTGACTTGGTCTCAGATAAGGAATATAGGTCTCCGCAATGGAAGATCTAGATCTCAGAAGCCCTCTAAGACTTGTTCAGTTGCGTGAAAGTAGTAGACGTATCCTATTAGGGACTTATTAATGGAATTGGTTGGTCCCGCGAAGAATTAAAGGTATCTAGGTCCGAATTAGGAGTTCTAACTCTATCGGAAGGTTAGATCAACACGTAAGCAAGTATAAGAAATTGAAAGGCATCACACTAGTCTCTGGATGTAGAAAATTTGGTTTTTGCATCCCCTAATACTGCTTTGGGTGAGGTTGTAGCCTATGCTACGTAGGTTGCTGCTGAAAGGGCTAATAGTGTAGGTTTTTGTTGGTTGGTGCAACTAACTTTGAACCTGGGTCAAGACCCCTTAAGCCAAAAAATGGTTACATTGTCAGGACCGAGATCTGCTTAAGAGATGTGTGATGTAGCATGATTGGAATCCGACTAAGAAAGAGATTGAAAAGTGGTTAGATCAGAAGATTCACGAGTTTGCGGCTCAAGAAAATAGGAATCTGTGTTTGTCAAAGGCAGATTGGTTGAATATATATATGTACATGAAATTTTATTTTGCACTTTTCCATGCGAATAATATGAGTGGTTAGCTAAATTAGTAGACAATTAAGGAAGGTGGAAGCTTGATATCCTTATAATGTGGACTCTAGAATTGGTGCAACGACTAGAGGCATTTGAAAACAAGATCGCATGGGCTGTCAATCTTTGGCTTTATTGAATTCTTGGAGGATTTGTTACTGAATTTGCAATTGACACATCAGTTAGCTATATCGAAGCAGAGCGAATGTTTTTCAAAGGATTGTGAGGTAAGTAATTAAGGTCACTGAATACTTGAATTGAAATTCTATTATGTGAAAAGTGGGTAATGCCATTACCTTAATCTTCGAAGCTACACAGAATGAAAGATTCTTTAGAAGAAGTGACAGATTAAGTCCAGAGTATAGTCCATTGATTGAACCCCCTTCAAGTGATGATAAAGAAACTAGACAAGGTACGTCGCAAAGTGCGGTACAGTTGATTAAGCAAGGCTTCTCAAAGACACATCATCCATCCACTCCACCTCCACCTCCACCGCATACACCTTCACCTAGGCCTCTGCCTCCACCTCCACCGCATACACCTTCACCTAGGCCTCTGCCTCCACCTCCACCATTCATCATGGAAAACGCAATGAAGATGTCGATCTTCAAAGGAATAGGAAGTGAAGACTCAAAGAAATTCAAGTTTGTTGCAAATGTTGTATGGACAACACAACAAATCACTGATGATAATATAAAGAAGGCATAGTTGGTTACCACCTTGCAGGATCGCTCGCTAACCTAGTACATTTAGTACTACACTGATAATTCTCAGGAATCGTTTGCAAAGACTTAGACAACTTTGAACAAAGAATTTAGTAAGCCTAAATCTGAGGCATAGTTAGTAATTAAATTTAAGGAGATCTGAATGAGAGTCGATGAGACACCTTGGGACTTTGATCAGAGGTTGAAGTGCTAGATCAGGTAGGCTGACATGAAAATCTCAAATACTCATCATCGTGACTGTTTATAGCATCATGTTTTCCACACTTAAGAATACATCTATCATAGTAGAAGATATCAACGCAAGTAGAAGCCTTGTATATCGTGATGAGGATGCATGCATTACCTATTTCATATATGAAACTGGGGGTACAACAGATCCACTCATAGTCAGAGAGCCTGCACCCAAAATTACAAAGTCTAAAGAAAGAGAAAGAGACTAAGATAGAAGTGCACGCAGAGGTTTGGTGCTTGAAGTGCAAGGGCCACGGGCACGATAAAGATCATTTTCCAGTATACATGAATTATCATATAGGAGGGTGGCTAGCACCCCTAAAGCCAGAAGCCCCAACCAGGCCAAGCATGGGAGCTGTGCTATGTTGCGCCCTTTGTCAAGTTACAGGGAAACATGCGACAGATAACTGCCACTTACTTCAGAAGTTCATTCAGACACCCCAACAGTGGTTTTGCAATTTCTGTAAATGTGTAGGCCATGATGAGCACCATTGTTGAAGTTATGAGATAATGATGGAAAGAACCCCTACTTACCATATGCAAGCAGAAACTTGATCTGTGCGTGAGCGTTTTCAAGTCTGAGGATGAGGATGAGGACGAGGACCTATTAGAGGTTGTGGTCAGGTTATCTGCTACAACTACAAAGAGTCGGGGCACTTCGCGCAAGATTTCCTGAATCCTACACACCCTTCGTTTCAATACTGTAGACAATCTAACCATGCCATAGAAAATTTTCTAGTGCTAATCGCTAAAATGCAAGAGAAGAAAATGCAACCTCAGTAGCCTACGCAGAACTTACAAATGATGAGGGTTGAACCCCGCAAGGGAGATCAAAGCATTAATATTGTACTAAGAAGTGGTATGATGACCGATGCAGATATAGTTAAGCACTTGAGGAAGATAGATTGGTCTGCAAATCTCTTGAGAAAGAAGTTGCCTTTGACCTTAATCGCTCTAAGGAAATATTCATGGAAGAAAAGAAGAGCTTCGTTGAGGCCTCCACCTCAGGAAGCTAGGAAAAGACACTAGAGATCAATGCAACACAAGAGGTTGATCCTTCCGTACTCACTACTTTTTTGAAGACATGCATGAAGTTACTACGCAATAGAATGGCTATGGAAGGACTATAAGAATTGATAAATAAATGCACCAATAACAAAAAGATCCCTGATGAACAATGTGTGGTAAGAATAAGGTACGAATAGGATGCGAGATGCGGCTAACAGCGCAGATAGGTGATTACAAAATGGATAAGGTAATTTTGGATCTCGGGTCTGATGCGAATGTTCCACTAAAATAGACATGGGAAAGGATGGGGAGGCCTGCGCTGCAGTGGCCTCCGATTTAGCTCCAAATGGCGAATCAACCAAAAATCATCTTCATGGGACGATTGCATGGAGTGACGGTTGATATTGAAGGTGCAAGTGCATTAGCGAAATTCAAAGCTATAGAAATTGTTGATGACAACAATCCCTACCCCGCGCTCCTGGGAGTCAACTAGGCTATTGATATGAATGGGGTCATTAATTTGAAGAAGAGGACAATGAAGTTTGAAAAGAAATCGCTTAGGGTCATAGTACCATTGGATCCCATGGAAGGAGTGCACTATACTGAACTTGTCTGTGATTATGTAGAAATTGATGATGAGGTAGATCAAATATACAAGATAACAACATAAGATCAGGAATAGGTCAAGTCAATGACGGATGGACAAATCACATGGGATCAAGAGAGTTCATGCACTTCTGACTCTTGTAGGAGGCCTATTCCTTTACTGATGGGTTTCCTAGTTATGATCAAATTCATATTGTGCCAGAGGATCAAAGAAAAACCACCTTCATGACAAAGTGCAGTTGCTTTCAGTACACTGTTATGCCTTTTGGATTAAAGAATGCGCCTAGGCCCTACAATATTTTCCTACATAGTCATAGCAGCATTCAAAGAATTCATTCATAAGTTTCTGGAGGTATACTTTGATTATTGGAACATGTTTGGATTGGTAAAATGCCATGTAGCAAGTCTGCACCTTATGTTGGGTACATGACGAAGATACCAGATTGCGCTAAATTTGAAAAAATGTATATTATGTGTTCCTTTTGGGATCCTACTAGGTCGTGTTGTGTGTAAGAAAGGATTGATGGTGGACCTTGCAAAGATCGTTGTAACTGTGAACTTGGAGGCTCCTAAGAATGTCAAGCAGCTGCGTGCGAAAATGGGACACACTGGATACTATAGAAAATTCATTAAAGACTATGCTCAAATTATCGCGCCCATGGAAAAAATGTTGAAGAAGGATGCGACATTTTGTTCAGATGAGGAATGTCAACGCAACTTAGATGTGTTAACAAAAGATGGTGACTGCACCAATATTTCCCAATTGGAAGAAGGAGTTTCATATACATGTGGATGCTTCTTGCATTGCGCTGGGTGTAGTACTAACATAGGTAGGCGAAGGCGAACTAGACCATCCTATAGTCGTCGCAAGTAGGAAGTTATCAAAGGCTGAAAAAATTATTCAATGACAGTGCACAAGGGGTTGGCCATGGTCTACGCGCTGTAGAAATTCAAGCATTATCTATTAGGGGGACATTTCAATATGTATACATCCCATTCTGCCTAAAAGTACCTGTTCAACAAGCCTGTGTTGGGGGGAAACATTTGCAGGTGGTTGCTATTATTTCAGGAATATGATTTTGAAGTTATTGTGAATCCTGGTTGGTTGAACGTTGGTCCATGCCATCTATCAAGGATTGAAATAGGCAAAAAACCTAGTAATTTAGAGTAAGGGTTGCCAGATGGGCAGCTCTTTACGGTACGTGTAGCAAATGACCATTTTTCTTACATTATTCAATTATTAACTACAGGGATGACACTTGAAGGATATACAACTCAACAGAAGAAAGAATTAGTAGTTCGTGCAACATGTTTTTCGTTCATTGTACGACATTTGTACAAAATGGGGGCAGACGAAATATTGCAAAGATATGTGCCAAAATTTGAGTGTGATAATATTCTCGTTGAAGTTCATGGGGGAGCCGCGAGATTTCATTATGTAGGGAAAGAATCTGCACAAAGGATTTTGTGCGCAAGATTATGGTGGACAACATTGCACAAGGATTCCAAAGCATAATGTAAGTTGTGCGATGCATGTCAAAGGACTAGCAGATCATCACGGAGGGACGAACTACCGCTACATTCTTTGGTATCTTTGGAGGCATTTGAGAAGTGGGTGATCGATTTTATTAGGCTAATTCAGCCACCTGGAAAGAAAACATGAACGCACTACATTATCATTACCACAGAATATTTAACCAAATGGGTGGAAGCATAGCCAGTGAAGGATTATACGACGACTACTACCGCAAAGTTCTTATTTGAATATGTTCTAACACAGTTTGGATGCTTGAACGCACTTTTTGAATGAAATTATTAGCAGAATGATAAATGAATTTTAGGTCTACCATCAGAAGAGCACACCATATCACCCACAGGAAAATGGGACACTCAAAACTTTTAACAAATTTTGGAGAATGGTTAGACAAAGGTATGTAACATACAACAGAATGACTAGGATGTTTGGATACCTGGAGTAATATGGGCCTATAAGACAACCTGTAAGAAGCTGATAGGGAAAAATCCATTCAGATTGGTCTATGGGGTCGAAGTGGTGATGCCTATGGAGTACATTGTACCTAGTCTATGCATAGCAGCTTGGATAGACATGGCAGATTGTGAGGCCTTGGAGGAATGGCTTGCATAGCTAATGAAGTTAGAGGAGGAGCAATTTCTTGTGGGATTCCACCAACATGTACAGAAGGAATGAGAAAAATCATGGCATGATAACCATATCAAGCTTTTCACTTTCAAGATAAATGATCTTGTGTCATTATACGATAGCAAGTTCACCAAATTTTCGGGTAAATTCTAGATACCTTGGTTAGGACTGTATATTGTTAAGGAAATTATAGAGGGTGGTGTAGCTCAATTCGTGAAGATGAATGGTGAACCTTTTCCAGGAAAAGTGAATGGAAGCTGGTTGAAGCTGTATATGGGGGATCCTACCCCTGCATAATGCAGGACAGTCTTAGTGCTCTAGGAAGTTGAAAGGGAGTGCAGGACTATAAACTACACTATTCGACTAGGAGGATAAGGCAGCAAACAGGCTGCATGAAGATTAACAAGGGTGCAACAAATGAAGCTACGCTCAGGATGTTTCACCATTGAGGAAGGTGTCATGCAACCCAACCCAAAAATAGTAGTTGGAGTCACTGTAGCTGATTGGACTGAGAAAATCCCATCAGGAGGAGCGGGTAGGTGGAAATTAAGGCGAAAATATTTGAAAATATTCCGCCAAAGGTGCATTTATGACAAAGCTTTGGAGGGAACAGTCAGATTTGAATATGAAAATTGCTATAAGTACACCCTATTGGTTTTCAAAGAAACACTTTGTTGTCTACGAATTTATTGCATGCACTAAGAAGATTGGGAGGTTTTGTTCAAGCACATAGCATTATTCTTATACATTTTGCCTAGTTTTTTTGGAGAGGATATCTGAGCCTATGATTTTTGAGGCCATGATGTTTGATGCCCTAGTTCCAGAAGCTGCGGGCATAGAAGCTCCACCAGTAGTGCCTACAATGCCCAAGGTCAACTAGGCCAAAGCAGTCTACTTCCAAGCCAAAGAAAAAGAAGTTGGTCATAGAACCAGTGCACCAATTGCCTAGAATGAATCCGCAGGAGGTGCGGCAGAAGGGGAAAATGGAAAAGAAAAAGCAACTGTATATTCCCCTTGATCTAGAAGAAGAGAAGCTTTGCCAGGGGATTGAGGAGTTGGATGCCAAGGACACTGAACCAATCGCTATGCTTCCAGCATATGTGCCTCTGTGAAGAGGATAGAAGAAGATGACCAAAGACCCCGATTCCAGTAAATTGACAATTGCTATGCCATTACTTCCAGCAGACATTTCATTTGAGAGTGTGCTATTAGCACACATACCAGTGTTAAAGATGGAATACTGGGACTTCACCAACTAGGAGAAATTCCCTCATTTAGCAACAAATTAGTATATGTCCCGCATATTCTATGAAGAGACAAGGGTCACGAAGTTGGAATTGATGAAATGGGTCAGAGGAGTTGAGCTAGCGGAGCTATTGTACATGCTATTTGTACCCCATTTTCACCGCTCCAACATCAATATGGTGTGTGTGTGCTAGTTGTTGGCATTAGTGCATGATGGGTGTTTATGGCTAGGTGAGACTATCCCCATCACAAATATGTTTATCCATTGGATTACCAAGCTACCCTATAAAGGAGCAGACCTGGCAAAGGAGTTTGTGAGAAAAACTAAGGAAAAAAAAACTCTTAGACCATATGAAGACCGAGATTGGGCTTGTAAAGAAAAAGCACAGATATTCTATTCGCTCCATAAAAGAGTAGGAAGTACAATTTGTAGCAAATCCTAGCAGGAAAGATAATGCAGAAGTGTCGCATGGATGAAGTGCACATGCCGATCATTTCACAAGGAGAGACCCTCAAAAGGTATGGCAAAAGTTGCCTTACTTAGTGGCTGAAACATATGTACAGGAGGTTGTGGGTGGATGGCCAACAGAGTGGCGCGAGGCTACCTAGTTGGATGTCGGGACAAGAAAAGTAGGAGAAAGCTCTTCCGCATAGACCTTTGCTATGAAAAAGAGGAAAGAAAAAGAGCATGTAGTCACGTGGGAGAGGGATGCGTAGCAAAATAAAGAAGTTTTTGACAAGGACCCTGTAGAGACAACATGTGCTAAAAATGAGCATACAAATAAGGAATGCACAACAAAGACGTAATCCACAAGGGAAGTCGAGGCATTGACTTCCCCGCATACCACAGAGTAAGAGATATCTGCACAGAGTAGTGATGGGGGTGAGGAGGTTTCCACCCCCTTTAAAGTGCATAAGTACCCCAAAGAGACAACAACAGGTCCACGAAAGAAGTGGAAATCCAATAAACAATTTTAGGTGGACCCTCTTGTGCTAACAGAGGGCGATTTAGGTTAGATCAGTGATAAGGTTAGAGATTCCACATTAGAGCTATGGTTGCACTTTGAGTAGCAGCATATGCAGACACTAGGGAGTGTCCAGAAGGATATGCATGAGCTACAGATCTAGAGCGATATGATCTAGTGAGCATTGGGTAAGCGAGCCTAACTCAAGTTAGTGTGAGTGTCTCAGAAGTGGAACAGACAATGGAGCTAAGGATCATTCCTTTACCAGAAGGACCCTTTTGAGTAGATAAGCAGGAATACTGCACAACGCTAGGAAAGATCACAGATATTGGAATCAATGTGTTCATGCTGCCACTCTAGGCCCTCCACGCATTACGTTAGGGGGTCTCAGATGAGTTGCGGATCAGGGAGCAGTGCACTCTTGCATCCTCAGTGAATTTAAAGTAAACAATGAACAGATGTACGAGGACAAGACACAAGCACTAAATGAGAAATAGGAAATGCAATCGCAAAGCACAAACCTAGAGTCAGTAATTGAACAAGCCTACAAAATAGTTCCAGAATTGCATATCCAAGACGATGCACAGGCTAAGATAAAAGTCAGGAAATTAGCTATTGCGGTGCGAAATACCAAAGATGAGGTTGAGTGAGTCACTTTTGAGTTCTAGATGAAGATATCTAAAATCCATCTCAAGCTTCAACCAACCACACCGCCAGAAGTTTGGGAAAAATGAGGTGCAGCTATAAAAGAATCAATGGGTCAGCTAGATGTTGCAGTTCATGGTTGTGACTAGTTATTCAATGAGGAAATAGACCCATGGGATACATTGCAGGAGGAACCTGAGCTACAACAATTAAACATAGATATCATGGAATTGCAACATCAATATGATGAAATCAATACGACTGCATAGACGTTGGCGGCAGTCTAGCGCTTTGCACGCTTGCAGGAAGGTAAGATGATTGAGATGCAGATCCAAGAGTTATAGAAAAAACAGTCCCTACTAAGAGACTGACTTCAGCCTTGGATAAAGGAAGTCAACGATCTTTCATAGAATATTCATGAGAACTTGAAGGCCATGCAACAGACTTAGCAGACTATGCAACTTGCAGTGGAGGGGCCAAACAAAGAGAAATTGGTCTAAGAGGTAAAATAAGCAACAGAACAGAGTACCACGAAGCTTCAAGCATTGATAAAGGAAATAAGCAAACTCCACCAGAAAGTGGAACAACTACCTAAGTGACTCGAGGGTGAGTCACGATATTTGTGTTGGGGACCTATTGGGATGGGGTCCCCAAGGGTAGAATTGAATTAATTTAGTCAATTTTGTAAAGAACTTTGTAAATAATGTAAATTCTCTGCAAAATATGCATGCAGAGCACGTAGCTAGTCAAGAATCACATGGGCCTAAGCCCCTTGTTTGGGTAAGAGATAGGTAGTTTTGAAGACTCACCCATGAGCCGGGGACCATGGTATTGTATTAAAGACTATAAATAGATGAGTCTTAGTGAATGATAAGGATAAGAATATAAGTATGGATGAATGAATGATGTTGTAAGGGTTTGATAGACAGGAAGGTCTGTTCCTATTAGTAAGTGAAGGAAAGGATCCACAGTTGAGTGTGCGAAAACCTGGAAGAGTCCACAGCTGAGTGCATGGCCCCCTACAACTGAGTGCATAGGGTGGTTGAAGTATGTACTAGAAATATTCTAATTAATAAAGACCGATTGGTTGGAAATACTTGGATCTATTTGTTTAATTGTTATGTCACTTTCCTTGTTGTTTCTGTAATTAAATGTGTTTTCTGTGTACAAATTGGGTTAATTGAACGTGTTTATGCTTAAAAATATGATTGAATGATATTCGCAAAGTTCTAAATATATTTTTGGTTATTCTTGGATAAGGAAGAGAGGTTTGTACGATGAAAAATATAGATCTCAGAAGCCCTAGAAGACTTGTTCAGTTGTGTGAAAGTAGGATACATATCTTGTTAGGGCCTGATTAACGCAATTGGTTGGTACTGCAAAGAATTGAAGGTATCTAGGGCTGAATTAGGAGTTCTAACTCTATCGGAAGGTTGGATCTATGCAAAAGTAGATCTGAGGCATTGAAAGACATCAAGCTAGTCTCTGGATGCAAAAACGTGGTTCTTGCATCCACTAATACTGCTTCGGGTGAGACTGTAGCTTGTGCTACATAGGTTGCTGCTGAAAGGGCCAGCAGTGTTGGTTTTTGTTGGTTGGTGCAACTAACTTCGAACCTGGGTCAGGACCCCTTGTTTTGGAGAATTTAGTAGCTATGGATAAACACTAATTTCCTAGATAAGTAGTCATATCTAGAACAACAGTTTAAAGCACTTTAACCTTTTCCTATAAGCAATAGATAAGACAAAGAGGATTAGAAAACTTACTTGTAGTTTCACTTTCCTCTTGTCTCCTTTGTAGCGATTATTTCGCTCCTTCCCGTACTTAACACACTTGAGAAATACCTGTAAACATCAATAGAAGACAAAGGACCGATCAAAGAAAAATATATTTTGAATACAAGTAAATGGAATCAGTTTCATTTCACACATATAAGCATCATAAAACAATACAAACATATGGGAGAAAGGTTCAACTACTTTATTGAATAGAAGAAGGAATTACAACCATTGTGTCTGATTCAAAGTCATTTCTCTAGCTTGGATCCCATCCACATCACATCAAAAGCATGACAAACTTCTAGCATCACAATACTTGTTTCAAAGCCAATTCTCATAGCAACATTATCTCCTTACAATTCAACATAGTCCAGCCAGCCTGCTAGCCCCTCATCACTTAGATAAGTGGTCAATTTATAGGAAGAAGAAGGAGGTTTTGTCATAAAGGGTGGCATTGAATGGCCTTCCATAGAATTAGTTCCATGGAGGAAGGGATGAGAGGATAGGATGCACCTTAACTCATTCCTCATCCATTTTTAAGCTCATAGGAGTAGATAACTGAAGGAAGCTTCTAGATGATTCCAAGAGATAAGAATATTCCCCAAACCCCAATTGAATTTCACTCAAATTCACCCAGCGCAACCTAAAAAGGGATTAGGTGCTCTACAGAGCACCCTGATAGTGTATCTACCTGCGCTGCAGAGCACCCTGGCAGTGTATCTACATGTGCTGGTCCCTTTAGAGACAATTTATGGATGTCTACAAGTCATGAAACTGTCTAGGAAGGAGGCACTCAAAGGGGTGACATGTTTAGGGAATGTAGAAACTAAAATTAGGGTTTGATGAGTCCTAAAACACTGATCTGGATGATGGGATTGATGTGCCCAAATGGATCTGTAACAGCTGCCCCCTAAAGAATGAAGTCAGAAAAATGCCAATGTCGAATGAAATGCTTTACGATGTGATGAGGAGGTATCGAAGTGGAAGGTGACATGCATCAATTACAATACATTTTTCATGATATTTGATTTCACATGAATCATTAAGGGAAGGCATACCCATGCTCAGCTTATTAAATTTCATTACATGTACATAAACAGTCGTCTACAGATATAGACCCATGATCGCAATGACCATCAATGTAAAGCCATTGTACATATGATTTAGTATTCCTAAAATCATAGCCTGGATGGATGAAACTAATACAAGGTCTTCTATCTCATTCAATCATTCACTCAAGTACGAGTCTAACCATGTGAATATATGATCAAAAGTTGAACATGGGAAGACACCATCTGATTACGAGCCAATGATGTAAGTTGTTAATAGATGTGAGAGAGATCATCGATAATGATAATGATCCTCAAGGTACTGCAATACATTCTACATGGTGTGAATGGATGATTTTGATGTCAAACACCATACAAAGTCTTTCGGTCTAAGGCCATTGATGTATGCCTATCGCTGGAAGCAAGAAACCTGCCATTGATGTATGCAAGCCTCAAGGTACTAGAAGGGTGTTTCTAAGTCAACTTCTTGGATAATGTGTTGATGTCGAAAAGGAGAGACTTGTCATATGAGGTTGATGTATCCCACATCAACGACACCAAATGAGTGTAGTGATTTTGGAGATGGAATTTGATTGACGAAAAAAGGTTCAGGAATGGTAGTCATGAAAATCAAGGTTTATGGTATTGCAATGAATTACTTCTCTTGAACATATCGGTGACACTAAATGAATTGGCAATATTGACCCAAAACAAAGTGATGGATGGTGTGATAGACCATAGGTATGATAACCATCAAGCAGATAACCCAACCCAAATAGTCTAAATGAATTGGTAGCATTGACCCAAAACAAAAGTTATGGATGGTGTGATAGACCATAAGTATGATAACTATAAAGTAGATAACCCAACCCAAATAGTCATGGGGATGAAGTGAAAGTGTCATTTTCAAGAGCAACCTGCTACCATAAAGTGTTTTTCCCCTTTTTCCCATTTTCCCCAGTCATTTTTGACTAGTACCTCTTTATTTTTATCACGCTTGAGGAGGATAACATATTCTTGTTTTATAATTTCACCCTTCGGGTGAATCCATTGCTATTTGATGTTTTAACGAGTTTAACGACAAAGATAACTCGGTCCTTTTCACATTTAGAGAGTTTGAAAAGGGACAAAAAGAAAATTTCACAAGTTCTTTTCGTAAATTAATCTCTCAAGCCCGAAAAAGCGTAAAATAATACTAGAGAGATGTCGTTTCCAATCCGTTAATGAGCTGAAAAGGACAAGCGCTCGACAATATTTTCATGTTTAGAGAATCTGAAAAGAGCTTAAATAGGACTCCATTTTTAGGAACGAGTGGTGTCTAGGGTAGCAACTGGTTTTGATGATGTTGGAACTTCTCAAAACATGTTGATTTATGTGAAGAGGCTGGCTAATAAGACCACTGATTACAACTGTTCCTCAAAAAAGGGTAAAACAACCAAGTAAACGTGTATGATTGGCCAAAGGGATGGTGGTGATGGGATGAAAATAACCAAGGCTCATTTGATGAAAGAGGTTGATAGAATGGCAATCACGAGGGTTAAAAGTGGAAATGAGTTCATTTTTACACAAGCTTGAACCATAGGGTACTATGCTTGGATTCAGTTTCATGTTTACACAAGCTTGAAACGAAAAACTATGCTTGGATTTAATTTCATTTTTACACAAGCTTGAAATGAAGAACTATGCTTGAGATTGGTTTACATGCCCCCAGCATGATGAAATGGAGAATTTCCTGTGGCTAGATGGAAGTCACCGCGGTGAAGCAGGATGGTTATCCAACACCTTTTTGGCTTCGTCCAGATAGGGAAAAAGGTGAATGGGATGATTCCCTTCACATAACCTATAGGAATACTTAACTTTACTACTAGGTGCATGCCCCCCAAGCTTCATTACATTCACCTAAGTAGACTACTCATGGCTATCAAGTGGATGGAATGAAGGTTCTTTTACGAGATCAAGTGAAAGACTCGACTGGGATTTTACGAGATCTATTCAAAGACGAGACTTGGAAATTTTCTCCAAGGGACCTTGTTTCATTTTTTAATGAGCTTGACACAAGACAAGGAATTCTGCTCATATTCCTTGTTTCATTTTTTAACGAGCTTGACACAAGACAAGGAACTATGCTCACATCCTTGGTTTCATTTTTTAATGAGGTTGATAGTAGACAAGGAACTTTCCTAAAGGATCTGTTTCATTTTTTTAATGAGGTTGACATAGTAAAAGAACTATACTCATGGACCTATTTCATTTTTTTAATGAGGTTGAAACAGTAAAAGAACTATCCTCTTACCCTTCGTTTCATTTTTTAACAAGGTTGACACAAGACAAGGAACCTCCTCATTGGCCTGTTTCATTTTTTAACGAGGTTGACATAGTAAAAGAACTATCCTCATATTCATTTTTCATGACTCATAAGAGGTCATGACTTCCAAGAGGTTCTCATCAGATGGGAGAACAATTCTCTAGAAGGAGAGATCTAGTTCCAATGCCCCCAGTACATAATGTACAACATCACTGAATTGATTGTCAGTTGATGTAGGCATGGGATGGGTTGCCAGTTAATTAACCCGTGGAGGGGATGATACCATTGGTACAAAAAGACCATTTAGGGAATATGGTTGACTAGAAGCCATATTTGGACCAGGAAATGAAAGTTGGTCAACGGTGACAATTCTGCCTTCATGCAGGAAACACATCACTCGAAAGAGTGTTGAAACAATAGCTCCCATGTCATAAATATAGTCGCGCCGAAGAAGTAAATTTTAATATAAAGGTCCTCAGACTACCATAACATTTAGATCAATGATTTTTCCTACCAAAGTAATAGGTAACTGAGGAAGGATCCCTAACGGTTGACTAGTTCCTCTATTAAAAGCCAACAAATTCTAGGTAACTAGCACAAGGGGTGGTGAACCGAGCTCTTGCCAAGCAGTTGAATAAAGGATACTCATAGATGCACATTCATCTATAATAGTGCCAAATACATTCATATTACAAACTTGTACTATGATCTGGAAAGGCACATAAGTAGGAAGATGAAATCTTGCCAGTCGATTCCAATCAAAGGAAGTGACTAGAATACTTGGGGGGGGTACTGTAAGAACGGGAGAATTAACCCCCTGAGGTATGAGAGTGGGAGGATTTTCCTCCTATCTTAATGGAACAGGAGGATTGTCCCCAAGCTCATTGGAATCTGAATAAATAAAAAGAACTTGAGTGGTATCATATTCACTCTCTTCGGGACGTTGGAAATAATACTGAGAGGGGGGGTGAATTAGTATTATCAAGTCAATTATTTCCTTTTCCAAACCCAGATTATATACACTACTTCAGTTAGTGAAAACCGCATATATACGCAACTACAGATAAGGAAACCCGCATATACCAATCAAACTTATAATTTAATTTATCTTACAGATGTTGATCATTAATCTGTGTATCAGAATCAACTAAACAATAACCAGAAATAGTGAAACAGAGCATAAGACAATCACACACAAGAACACAAGATATAAGGTGGAAACCCAATGTGGGTGAAAACCACCTACTACAATTCGTCTCTATCTTCCTTTATTTAGAAACTTATTTTTACAATGTTTCTATACTGGTGCAGTCCTTTACCAGTACGCAGACTGCTACCTGCAGAGAGCTATGACCCTCTTTCGTTCTCTAGCTTTTCCTGAAAAGGAGCTACAACCCCCTTTACTTTTGTACTAGCTGGGATACTATTACGCAGGATACTACCTGCAGAAGGCTACAACCTTCTCTTTGCTTCTAGGGACCACGTTTCATAAATTTTCACATTGGATCCATGAACATCAATCAAACATCAAGAATTTATGCATCAACCAATCACCTTTTCACCAATCAAAACTGAATCAAAATAAACATTTCTCTAACAACTGTACCCAGATCACAGTAACAGTAATCACACACCACTTCTGAACCCAGAACACTGCAGCAATAAACAGGAGCAGCTAGAACATAAATCAAGAGATGTACGCTACATTATTTAGAAACCTGCGTGCATATGCATCCGTGTCAAGACCAACCTGCATATACACTACTTCACTATTCAGAAACCTGCGGGCATACGCCTCTGTGTCAAGACCAACCTGTGTATACGCATCTTTCACTTGCAGAAACTGTGTGTATACGTGCCTTCGCTTCACTGAACCTGCATACAGATCTATAAAGGAGAATTCATTCTTTCAAACATTTAGACATTAGTTAACCCAAATTATCATATTTATAGATCAAGCGTGCGCCACATATCACAGATCAAAATCATACATAGATACCACTATTCAAGCTTTAAGATTTTGACCCATCAAGAGAACTTATCCTTCCTTTTTGCGCTCACGTTCCTCCTTCATTTAGATCCAGATCTGCACCATAACTCAATCACTAATATTCTAGATCTAGCATGTTATCAGATATTCAATCAATCAGATCATCCTTTGACTAATGGTATTCTTCCTCTTTTATAGTCTTTCCTTTCATAATACCATGGCCCAAAACCATAACAAATCAATACCAAGGACCCAATATTTGGGATCAACACATTAGACAAGATACCATGGTCCAAAGCCATAAGTTCAAATACTGAGGACAAAATACCATGGACCAAAAATAAGTTCTCCCACATGTACGCGCTTTCCTTTGCATGAAAGTGCGTGTATACGCATAGGCGACTTTGGAACGTCTAACCTGCATGTATACGCAGATTTGTTAAGGTGAACCTGCGTATATATCTTTTTCCTTCATTTTGAAACCATGAACTGAGATCTGTCACTAGAGTGAGTTGCCATCAAGGACAACACCTATGCCATAGCATCAAACCTGCCAAACCTGTGCCATAATGCCAACAATCTCCCCCTTTGGACTTGATGGAAACCCCAAGATCCTCAAGATCATTCTCCCCCTTTGTCATCAAGGGAAAAGGGTTGTGCTCCCCCTGAGTACATGCTGAAATCTCTGCTGTGCTGTGCTGAACATGCTCCGCCTGAGTGTAGGTAAGATCTGCAAAAATATGTTCTTTAAGAAGAACCATGAATTATACATCATAAATGACTTTTCTATCACCAAAAGACTCTATACATCCATCCATTACCCACCCAAGTGGGGATCATCCACCCAACCAAGTGGGGATACATCAAAATTTTAAATAAGACAATCAAGTACATTACATCTTTCATCCCAGGCATAGTGGGGAAACCAAAATAGGCCATTACATGACCTTTAAATATACATAACATAGAGACGAAACATCTAGAGCAAGACTATGAAAGACATTAATAAGAATATCAATAACTACTATCAGTAGCATCTGTCAATCATTATTCAGATCAGCAACCATGTTCTCTTTCTGTTCTCCCTCTACATGTGTTCCACCTGAAACCAACAACAGTTGTGAACTTGAACCAAAAGATTCTAAGGTAATGCCAACAATGCATCACTAGAAGATTATCTACACCCCCTGAACCTGTGCCAGATGGTCTCTGTTAGACCCATATCAGACTCTCTTCAACCAGAGTCTATCCCCACTAATTTCCTTCAAACCATCATATACGCGACTGTATCTGCATAAACCGGTGTATGTACGTGGATCCTCCTCATGCAACTCACGTACAACAACTTTTCTCTGAAACAGACAAGTTTCAATAGCAGGATGAAGCATCAACTACTCCCATCTTCTATCTAAGGTATTCAAATGTTTCCCTAGGCAGTGGTTCTGTGAGTATATCAGCAACTTGTTCCTTAGAGGGAACATACTCCAACTTGACCTTTTGTTCCAACACTTCTTCTTGAAGAAAATGATATTTGATAGGTATGTGCTTGGTCTTTGAATGCATGAATGGATTCTTTGAAATGATGATTGCG
>APFE031703221.1:0-46750 GCA_000404065.3 Pinus taeda
AAAATTATATTTATTGATGAAAAAAATACATACACCATAGTTTTGGTTTGCCCCAGTTTGCCACTTGGGAAACTAGACTAGTGGAAAACCTCAAACTTTTAACTATCTGAGTTTCAAAACCAAAGTGGAAGTATAAAGCTAAGAATGTTATCATCCGATATTAGATGGTATCTATCTGAATATAACTATATATCTAATAAACATAAAACTAGAAGTAAATATAGTTATAAAATCAATAAATCATGAGGCTAAGAAAAATTCGAATGATCCACCTAGATGGGTTCCTTTCCATGCCAAGGGAAGTTTCTTGGTTCTAGTGGGAGGCTAAGATGGTCTTTAATTCTCTTCATTTTCTGAATAATGTGTTATCAATGATGTCAAAGTTAGGGGGAGACCATTTCTACATGTGAGTAACGTCAATGTGATCTAAAAAGTAGGTACAAGGATACAATCATAAGAATGAAGAGGTCTGAAGCATGGAGCGTCTAAGGCACAAATATTTGAAATAATTGAATAAACCTCAAAAATATTTTATAATGTGAAAGCCTCACAAATCCAAATTTTTGAACTTTTTCCATTAGTAAATTGAATGGGATTATACTAAATATTGGCAGTCTATCTACCAAATGCTTGACATATCAATACTTTTACAAGGAAAAATTTATGCAGATTCATCATTATCTCGGTATATTGGCTCCCGATTACAGACCCTCATCATGAGAGTGCTAGAGTTTAGAACCTGAGGGCTAAATACCCTAGGCATATCACCATATTAAAGTTATATCAAAAGGAGAAGGCTTGTGGAATTTTTGGTATTCCAATATATAAAGCTCCTGGTCATACCCCTGGTCACATAGGTGCTTAGTTATAGCACTTGAGGGCGTAAGCCCTCAACATATTGGCATACTGAAAACCACAAATTCATTAGATTTTTTTATGATATTCTAATATCATGGTGTTGTAATTTAATGGTCCTAAGTAATAGGAAATTTTCCATCCTATGTTGTTAGTTATACTAGAGCCTCAACATACCAAAAGTTTTCATTGTAGTGCATTTCCAATGCTCTTGATGTTCTGATATCTCGATATATGTCAATTGATAGGCACGATAGACAAAAAGTCTGAAAACATCTGACATAAATGTTTCCCATCTCCATACTCCAAAATTCCAAGTTTTCAAGGTTATTTAGTGTTAATTGATTTTAAGTGTTTTCAAATATTATGGTGTAAAGGCAAAAAATTTGAGGTTCAACCCTCCTTAGCTCGATAACATTGTTTGACAACAAAATTGGCGATAAATGAAGTTTGTCCACCATGAGGCCACCATATTGGCGCTATTGGTTGTATCCATATTTCTAGATCTCCTAATGTCCCGATATACTAATATTCGTCATTTGATAGGTCCAAGTAATAGAAAAATCATTTTTATATTATAGAAAATATTCCTATCCAAAGGGTCAAAAAGTTAAGTTTTGTAAGTGATTTTAGTGTTAAAATATTTTAGGCATTTCTGTAATATCTTGATATGAAAGCACCTGCATGCACTAGTTAGGCATATGTTGTAGTGTTAAGGTGCATAATCACTAATCTATGGAAATTTGGATTAAAGGGAGCTTCAAGGTTCTGAAGAGAAATAAGAACCTACACAATTCTTGGTTACATGTCATGCTAATATGTATAAGCACAAAGTATAGAAAGTTGGGTTGAAGGAAGTGCCTATATATTAAAACCATATAAAGGTGTGCCATTGGTGCTGTAAACACTCTAGCACAACTCAAAGTTATATGTAGAGTAGAGTTAAACAATGGGGTTGCTGTAGGTGTGCATTGCAAGTAGCATAAAGTGCCTAGCTTTGTAAATGCCAAACCTTGAAAGGTGGATTGAAGGAAGTGTTGAATTATAAATGTGTTATGCTGGTAAATCATTGGGTCGAAACATGGGTTGAAGGAAGTTCCAAATCATAAGGTACTGCTTTGGTAAAGAATAGTTTTCAAATGTGAAGTGACTGAATAGAGTTAGTTAATAGAGCATGTAGTTTTAGAAGTTGGTATTTGAAGGAAGCGCCCATTTTAAAGGAAATGCGTATGAGACTACAAAAATTAAGAAGCATAAAGTGGAAAAGAGAAGAAAGGATTATAGAGAAGAGATCGGAGGCGATTGGTGTCTTCTATAGGTTAGTGCTTATAAATATGAGATATTTATGGGATTGATGTCTCTTATAGGTTGGTGTCTACAAAGAACCATCATTTAAAAAGGTTCTATGGTTTTATCTTGAAAGGTTTTCCACATATATATTGTGTTTCATCTTATGCTTATGAGATTGACATTTTATGGTTTTTGATTGTTTTAAACAAGTAAAAAATGTATTACACTGATTCATCACCCCTCTCAGTATAATTGTGAATCCAGAAATTAGTATTAAAGCAGGTTCCTTTAGTAGCAATGTAGCATATGGAAGGAAGATCTCAGGGAAACAAATGGTTAGTCAAGATTGTTCTTTCTCTAGATCGACCCAAGTGACCTCAATGTAGTTGAGTGTCACTGCCTAGGAGCACTAATATGCTAAATGATGTATGCCTCAAGTAATATGGGGACTTCCCACCCATAGTCACCTAGGTAAGAGGTCTAAAATAGGCCACTGAGGTGACCACCTCATAACCAAATGATTGGTGAGAAATGTGTGATTAGGACCATATGTGTAAGTAGGGTAACAAAGCCTAAAAAATATTGAGGGATTTCTCATAGTGAGCCTTATTTCTCAAAATATCCTTGAATGTGCACAATATAAAGAACACCAGTAGTAAGGGATTGCAGATCTCCATAAATTCCAGATGTGACCACATACTTGACTCCGATGTGAGAGGAGATTTATAGCAAGCATTTATGTGATAATAGATTTACGCTTTTTGGTGGAACTAGTTTTATTTTTGCAACCTTTTAGTGTATCCTCTCCAAACATATTTCAAGGCCCTACACCTCTAAGCTAAATGTTGGTGTGATATAACCAAAAAGTCTAGATTGATTTTATTAGCAATTAATTTTATGGTTGTTGTTTACTTAGGGGTATGGAATGCAATAGAGATGGTGTTCAATAAACTCAAAATCAATCCAATATGCAAGCTACATGAAGGATGAAAGCACTTTTCAATTCAATGAAATCTGGCTAGAGGAAGGGTAGAGAGTTATTTTTAATTTTCCAAGTGACAAATGAAGCCTCACAAACTCTCTCAATATTCACAAAATATACTCAAAATGTTCACAAGAAACTAATTCATAAATAAACTCACAAATGAATTCAATTATTCCAAGATGCAAATGAAAAATCACCAAACAAACAAATTCAAAAGCATCAAAAGATGGCTTTGAAACAATGGTACATGAACTATGTGTTAATTTTTCATAGGGATATATTGTTCTTTGCTTTGACAATTTCATTTCTTCATTAACACATTAATTTCACCCCATAACATTATAACATTATTCAAAATACATAATTATTCAGCAGTATATGCAACTATGTAGAAAGAAAAATATAGGCATCATCAATGTAGCGAAACAATAGAAGTAAGCATTCACACATAGAGACACCAGGATTGGTTGGAGACCAGGGCAAAACCCTCTATGGGGAAAACCCTTTTAAATTCTTTTTCTTATTAGAGTGTCATCAAATGATTCAACAAAAGAGAGTAGAATGATCCATATCTTCATCTATGCAACTATTCAACAAAATAACTATAAAATCCATGGAATTAACAAAACAATGCTTATACCCAAAACCCTGATTCAAAAATATGTAATGAACTATCATTGTCTACAACCAATTGTCGAACACTAAAGTCATAGAGAGAAGTCTTCAAAAGATTGAGATTTCATATTTTAGGTCCCGGTCGCATGAAGGAGGTTTCATGTGAGCGACTATAGCTTCCCAGTCGCTCCCTTAAGCCTGTCATGCGAATGACTGGGGTCAGATCTAGATTGCAAAAACCATAACTCCCAGTCATATGGATGAAGAGTTGTACATGCAACTGAAAGGCCCCTGTCACACGGATGAGATTCTGTACGAGCGACTACAGTCTTCTTGTATTGTGCCTACCCAAAACCCTAAATCATAGATGCAATCTTTGGACCCTACAATTTTACCTTAGAGTGAACTTGATCCTCCGCGGACGTGCCTTAGACCCGTGTGAGCCAAAAACCAAGATAGAAGAGTGTCTCATGATTGTGTCCAAATGAGGTAGAGGTCACTTGTATTTATATCCTTCCAAGGGTGTTCACTTTTATTTAGGGTCGACCTTGACAAATATGCACATGTGGACTTTTATTCCTAAGTACACTTTCCCTTATCTGATTTGAGTGATATTTAGGTCGATTTTGGTCCTCTCGAAAATAGGAATTCAATGCAATCATTATCTCCATCGAGTGAGTTGTCCAAAGTGGAATTTGATTGTGGTTGCATATTTTTAACACTCCCTCTCAACTAAGGAGAATTCCACCTGCTTCATGTCCCATGTATATTATCATCAAATCATATCCAATCTCAAGTATCTCATCATCTCAATTCATCTCTTGCTCATTCCTACTTGAATCTTGATTGTCCCTACTCATATACTGAATATTTTGAATCTAAAAGAAGAAGAATTTGTCATTGAAGGGGAGCCTAATCTACCACCTTCTATTCATCGGGTTGCTATCCGAAATATCTATCAGTGAGCTACTACCTGGAATCTCTGCTAGCGGGATACTACTCGAAATCTCTACCAGCGAGCTACGACTCGGGAATATCGATGGGGAGTCAAATCTACGACCCGCATCATTATCGAAGAGCATATCATCATGGTGCACATCTCAACTTGGACTCATATTGGGGAGCATATATCAACTAGGAATCTCATGGGGGAGCTACTAATATAACCCTATATCGAGAAATAGGTGATATAGGGGAGATACTACTCAACACAACCTATTGCCTACTGATCTTCCCAGGAATGAACCTCAAAATTCATTTGGTAGAACACCTACATCATAGTCCGAGCTTGGACAAGATACCCAACTTACCAAGAGGTAAGGATCACACACCTCCAAGCCTCCTCAACTCGTTGGAAAAACGTGGAGGGACAATCCCAAGAAGCCTTGCTTGTGGGTATGATGCCAACTCGGGTATACTTTGTAAAGACCAAGATAGGGTGAGCTACTAATCCAACCCTATGGGTAATAGATAGGGGTGATACCCTATTTTCTAGATTTCTGTCAACCCCATGAGCTGCCTATCTCAATTCCACACCCTGTGAGCTCAAACAAGGGAGGAAGAGCTGGCTCTGTGTTCTCGATTAGTCCTGCCCTCTGTAGATTAGAAACATATCATCGTTCTCATATCTGGTAATCATCATGTGTCAATAACAACTATCTCATGTTCATACATGACATCAAATCAAATTAATATTAGAACATAAATAATCATATACATCACAAAAATGATACCATATACATCATACCTCTCAAGGAGGTGTCAACGAAAAGCTTGAGCTTGTCTCGAACCACAACACTATCTCAATATAAGAAGGTAACTTAGTCCCAACTATATGTGAGATTCTCTACAAATTGGTTCCCACTTTTTGTCATCATAATGTATCCATGTCATATCCAGATCTTGTTCAAATAAATCTCTAAGGAGCTTCTTCATCCTGCCACATAGCTAGCCATGCTAACAACATAGTACTCAACCTCGGTCGTACTATGGACCTCTCATCTAAGATATCATGGCATATCTCATACTAAGGAAACATCCAAATGTGCTCATCTCATCAATAATGATCTAATCCTTATCAGTGCATCCAAGTAGTCATATATCACAGGAAGATCGTCCCATGCAAGTAATTTTAAGGACGCTAGTCAATAACTCAATGTGAATGAAGTGGATCAATCATGAATCGAATAAGGTTCTATGCACATCATGTATAGATATGGATGAATGTTCAAAATGAAACATCAATGTTTCAATAAACTGTTGGTTTCCAAATCAAGTTCAACAATATCTCTTCACAACTTCATGAAATTCAATCGGATTGTCCAAGGATTTGCATTTCCACTTTCCAATACTTCTTAAATAACTTCACAATATAGATTTCATTTTCTTAACTTTAGAAATCTATTCATCATTCCATGATTCATAATTTCGAACTTCAGAAGCCATCTCCCTCTTATTTTGATCATCAAAGGCTCATTTCCTGTCAAGAGTAGACCATCAACATATAAAATCAAATTTAAAATAAAATTCATACCTTGGAACACTTCTGAAGTAGAGGGTTTGATCAACACATCTTGTCGGCTTCATCAGATAACTATCAATGCAGACATATCTGGATCTGGGAGCTTGCTTCATACAATGCACTTTGCAAGCATAACACTTTCCCAAAATAATATGCTCAATATTATACAATCAAATCAACTAATTCATCTTATCAATGTTTAGATGCTAGATCAGAACCAATATCAATATCATCACAATATCAATTCTTTAGACCAGGTGACAGGTATAGCTCTCATCAAGTCATGACTTCATCTTTTATCTTGTTAACAAGTTGTCATTTATCAAACAATATCAATCCAAATTTTGTCAAGTCATCCTCATGATCATAAAATAATTTACAAGATGCAAATGCATACATCAAGAATAAGTTAGGCAGGTTCCATCCATTCATTGTCAGATTACTTCACACTGAATCACAACTATCAATACTTCAACTAATGTGCTAAGAATGAGGAGGCCAATACAAAACCATTATCAGATACCAATATTAGTCACTGAAGATCACTATACCCACATTTCCATTGAGGAAAATTACCAGACATCAAATCAATTCATTAGTCATCAGGTCAAATCCCAAATTCACCAGCATAGTGATCTATAGTCCAAAACATACCTCAATCATCAAGTCAAAGTTCTAAGTCATTATCAAGCATCATGTCAAAAATCCATACACTACTCATCTATATCAATCAGACAAATCATGTCAAACCCTTGTAGCACAAAATTTTGACATAATGACATATCTATATGCATGTCCCAGTCACCTGCAAACACAAGTTCAGTCTATATGTTATAGTAAACATTCAAAACTTCCTGCTCACATATCATTTTTTTGTCTACTCCACATATGTAGGACTAACATACTTCAAGTGAACATCCAATTTTATGCACAAAACTTCATTTTTGTGTCCAAGAGGCATAGTCGCACCCATAGGCCTTCCTACGTGCGATTGGGAGACTACACATGCACCCTTGACCTTGCTTCTGTGGGACTGAAAGGATACAATTGCACATGTAACCTTGCTTCCATGCGACTAAGGCTTAGAGTAAGAGAAAACTCTCTAACCTCAGATCAAAACTTTGCTGCAGATCAACTATGTCAGATATTTGTCTGTTCATGCCCATAAATCATACTTAAAAATTAAAGAGTATATAATGAAAATGACAATAGGAGAAGGGATTTTATGGATGGGTTCTCCCTCTGAATGGGAATCCACTTTAGTCATCTTCATTCATGCATCAACATATCCGTTATATTGCTATATCACGTATTCATCATGATCATATCATGTTAGCAACTACTTCATCATGGAATCAATTTGCTATCAAAGGTTAACGTCAAATAGCTAATATGACATATTTCAAGAATCATGATCACAACAATACTTCTTTGTCACATAAATCAATCCATCAAGTAAGGGTGTTCAATTTTACCGTATGCCACAATTAATAAACACATCGAAACATAACCCATAACCATGTCCAGTAAAAGGTCTTGAATATCAATCTCATTGTTAAACTTCTATCATCGTGACTATCATGCATTTCACAAACAAATATTGTCAAGTTACCATTTTCTAGAATCAAGGTGCTAGCCTTCTTTATGGGATCAATATATCCAAAATGATAGATGTTAGCCAAACATAAAGTATACCACTATATCAAAGATCAATATTAAGTAGCTTCATATAATCAAGAAGTTCATCATGTCTAAAAGGTAAGATACTTGTTTACTACCAAGTGCACCATTTTATTATAAGAACCATGAATCCAAATCACTTTCATATGCATGGACCATTTGTGAAGGAGATATTCTCATCATACCTTAGGGCTTACCTTTCCATTCAATATTACAACTGAAACATAACATTGAAATAATATACCATGCATACCTTGTAGTATTCAAATACCTGTGCATCTTTTAATTTGACATAGGCAACTTGTAACACTTTGTCATCTTTTCATTAGGTGCCTCCTTACCTTTTCCAGCCCTTGCTTTTCTTTCTTGCACCTCAAATGATCCTCAATAAGGATACTCTTATCTCATTAAGGAGGTTAGAAACATCCAAAAACTCAAATATACATGCAGGAATTATAAGTAATGATAAAAAATAATAATAAGATCCACAAGTCTAAACAAAATTAAAGACATAAAGGAGCATCATAAGTCAAGAGATACTTATCTTCAATGAGAGGTGATCCTCTCCCTCTTGAACCAACCTTCAAGAGCCATCATTTTCCATTGTCCATATAACAATGTTGACTTAAATATTTCAATCAACTTTATCAATAACCAAGTCTACTAGAGACTATCCCATCCAAGGCTTCATCAAATCTATCACAAGTGCTTGAACAACTTTACTTTGACCATGCTAGGGTTTCTAGATTTCATATCTCAAATATTTTCCATAAACCAGGGTTTCTCTCAAACCCTCACCTGATGATATACATCAAACCCTAATACAAAAATTACCTAAGGTGATATTCAAACCCTAGAATTATTTTAGGTCTCCACCATCCTATTATTGCTTCCATCAATTATGTCATCATAGGGGTGATCTTCATGACTTTTCTTCAGCCCAAATCTAAAACCATGTTAATTTTTCATAGGGATTTATTGTTCTTTGCTTTGATAATTGCATTTCTTCATTAACACATTAAGTTCACCCCATAAGATCATAACATTATTCAAATTTACATCATTATTCAGCAACATATGCAACTATGTAGAAAGAACAATATCATCATCATCAATGCAATGAAACATAAAGGAGAAACAGAAGAGAAACATTCACATATATAGACACCAGGATTGGTCAGAGACCAGGGAAAAGCCCACCATGGGGAAAACCATTTCAAATTCTTTTTCTTATTAGATCGTCATCAAATGATTAATCAAAAGAGAGTACAATGATCCATATCTTCATCTATGTAACTATTCCAAAAAAAAAACTATAACATCCATGGAATGAACCCAACAATGATATACTCAAAACCCTGATTTAGAAACCTGTAATGAACTGTCACTATCTATGGTCAACTATCGAACACTGCAGTCAAAGAGTGAAATCTTTGGAAGACTGAGATTTCATATTTTATGTCCTCATCACATGGAGGAGGTGTCATGTAAGCGACTATAGCTTCCCAGTTGTTCCCTTAAGCCTGACATGTGAGCGACTGGGGTCAGATGTGGACTACAGAAACTCTAACTCCCATTTGAATGGATGGAGAGTTGTACGTACGACTTGAAGGCTCGAGTCACATGGATGGGATTATGTGTGAGTGGCTGCAGTCAAATACTTCCCGTGTTGTGCCTGCGACTGAGTCCCAAAACCCTAAATCAGAGATGAGAGCTTCAGACCCTATGTAACAGCCCTGGTTAAAAATCCATGTAAAAAAATATAAGACCACGGTCATGGGACACATATTCCAAGATGAATGGTGGGAAAAACATCTTAGTGGGTGTTGATTTCGGTTATTATGGCTAAGGGAATTGGCAAAGGCAATGGAAAAGGCTTTGGAAAGGCAAAATGGCATTTTGGCACATTTATTTATGAAAATAATGGAAAATAGGAGAAAAGGAAGGTGAAGGGTCACAAGTTGCATGCGAGGAGGAAATTGAAGGAAAATAACGGAAAAAGAAGAAAAGAGAGGCCTCATTAATAAAAAGTCTTCTAAGGATCAGTGGTTAAGCTTAGTTAGTTCAGTTTTGGAGTTATCTTCTATTCTCTCTCTCTCATACTCTGGGACACTTATATTTTTCTTGGAGAACTATTGGAGATTGTGGAATACTTGGAGTTTTGGAGCAAGAAGGCAAAGGAAGAGCAGGAAATCACAAGAGGACATCGAGATCAATAACTACATTGGGTTTTGCTTACAGGTACCGAGTTGCATATATGTTTTGGCATGCATGGCACATGCTTGTGGTTTCTTGGTTATGATCTGTTATTGGCATGGAGGATTGCCTAGGTTGACTATGGATTTGCCTAGCCTTTCCGTTTCCTAGATAGCCATGGTGTTGCAGGTTTATTATTTGTTTTTTTGGTTGGTTCTCATGTTTCCTTAGTTTGGGTTGAGTTATTAGTCCTCGAAGCCCTGGTTCGGAAAATGATCTGGAAGCCCTGTAAAATATTGGGTTGAGTTACTAGTCCTAGAAGACTTGGTTGGACAAATGCTTTGGAAGCCCCTGGCGGGTTGAGTTACTAGTCTTGGAAGCCTTAGTTGGACAAATGCTATGGAAGCCCTTGGTGGGTATAATTACTAGTCTTGGAAGCCTTGGTTGGACAAACGCTCTGGAAGCCTGGTAAAAACTGTGGGTTGAGTTACTAGTCCTGGAAGCCTTGGTTGGACAAACACTTTGGAAGCCCTAGAAGGCTTGGGTAGAGACCAATCTGATGATGGTTTTATGATGTCTAACCATGAGGTGGAATCACTGTTTGATGGGTTGAGGTGGATGGCCTATGGAATCCCTGGATGGTTTTGGATTGATGTGTTCTATGAGATCCCACATTCATGCTTAGAATATGGCACGGGGTGAATGAATGAAGAGAGATTTGGCTCAGCCATTCTACAGTCGGGGAACGTGGTAGTCCCATACCAGGTTGGATTTTGCATCATTAATATGAGTTATATTTCTCCTTGTTAATTCATGAGTATTGTGCTAGTTTATATGTGGATGATATGGCTATTATTTCCTTGGTATTTCCATTGTTATTATGCTAGTTATGAATATGTATTATGACAGTGGCTATGTATGGTTCCCATCACGTTTTTACTTCTATATGAATGAACAATGTGTCAATGGCCTAATGGATGAAACTACAACTAATATGATAAGGAAACAAAGTTTCTTAGTGATTCTCAGCTAAGTATGAGACCCCTATGTTCAGATATGTTATTTACACGTGTAGATTACATATTCGTGATATGTTTGACGAAATGCTTGTCATGGCTAGTAGGGGTCCATTCAAGGTCTTATTCAAGTAATTACATTTGTATTGTCGTTTCTCTGTTATTTTACTGTTATGAAGATGTCATTTAATTCTGGGCAGTGACTTGGGCTATGGGCCTAAAAAACTGGCTTAAATCTTGGGGACACTAGCACAACATTGTGAAAAATAGTCCATGGATGCTGGCTTACAGGCACGTGAGAGCGTCTAGAGGTCCTTGGACGCTAGAATTCCCATATCATGAGAGTGTTTAGAGGTCAGGTGGTCCAAAATCTTAGTGGGACACATGGGCTGGTCGACATAAAGGTTGGATTGGTTCCCGAGGGCCCTAATGCTGATGTTAAACATCTGTATGGTGCGTTTCCATCGGTTCCACTTCCTTAATGTGACTTAGGAAGTCAAATCATATCATAGTGGCCTCTCATCACGTGTTTACCCCAACTAGCCGGTTTCTTGGGTAGATGTGGGAGGAGGGTGTTACAGAGGGGTATCAGAGCATGGTTCACCCCTCAGACCTGATGGGCGGTGTGTTGGTCATGCATTCATGTCATTTGCATATGTGTCCCTTATGCTTGTAGTCGATGTGCTTGTTGCATTTGCATGGTATTGATCATGGTTGTAGTGATGTCACCATGTGAGGGTTGATGGTGTTGTTGTGGAATGTGTCGTCATGAGTGTCTGGTTGTATATGCATTGTTATGCATGTAAGTGTCTATATGCATGCATTGTCATGGTTATGGCAGTGCATGTATAGTAGGTCAAACATGCATTGTGAGGTCATTGTATTCATTTTAGGTCACCATGATGCTAATGTGTTGACTGAGATAGAGCAAGAGATGCAGACCATCAAAGTGAAGTTGCAGCATTGGACCTCGAGGCAAGAGCATGACGTCATAAAGGATTGTATGTTGGGCATGCAAGTATGTAGGTTAAGGATTGTTATAAGAATTATGGTTATGTGTATGCCTTTCATTCTATTAATGTTATGGTTACATACATGATAAATGCTAGTTGATTAGTGTAGTTATATGCACATGTGTCAGATAGTCATGAATGATAGTAACATGTGGTCGTATGCATTGTTGTTGTTGTTTTATGTTAGTTAACTTAATGATTATGTTATAATTCATTGATGAATATGTTATATGTTAACTTGTAGTTAGATCGATGATTATGTTATATGTTGTTGATGAGTATGTTATAGGTTAACTTGTTGTTGTTATATGATATTTAACTTGATGATTAGGTTATATGTTGTTGACGAGCATGTTATATGTTAACTTATTCTATTAGTTAACTTGATGATTAGGGTCATAGCAATAATATCTTGATGTTATATGTATCATGATAAATTGGATTGGCATATGTAGATGGTTAGGGTTATGCCATTCAAATATGAATTGACATACGTTGTGATATTATGTTATACTAATCTAGACCGACAGTGCATATGTGATTGTTATGCATGAATGAAAATTGTTTATGCGTTTATGATGTGAGCATGTTAGTTAGTGATTGTTATGGATATCATGACCTTATTTGTGTTTGAGATGATGTGTTGTGAAGTTATATCATGCTAACTAGATTGATTGTGTAGACAAGATAGCATCCCTTGAGATACATCAAGGTGTGAGTCTGCTTACGTTGTATATGATGAGCACCAATATTGCAGCAAGAATGTTGCAACTCTTGGGGCTACCAACTTTACTTTATCAACCCGGGGTTCATACAAACTTGGAGGTTACAATGCTGTATACACAAGCAAATGCATTAGGTCCACTCTTGGTCACTGCTGAGATGGTGATAGACCACTAGGGTTTCTCACCAACCTTCTATTGGCTTAGAAGAAGTTTGATTACCAATGGAGAAAGGGGGATTTTACCCTAATTGAGGAAATTAAATGATTATCTACTGCAGAAATGAAATACTGAAATAAATTCTTTAAACACACCACCCATCTAGCTACTTGTTAAGAGACCTTACTTTAGAAGAATTATAAGCTAACACATGTGGAACCCTAGCTATCCTAAGCATGCAATCTGATTTGATCAAACACTTTACATGAACACAATAACCTTTTTATTTTTGTCCTTTTCGTGAAAACATGAATGCTAATTCTTCTTGATTGTATGGAAGGTGGGTTAGGTGTGGAGAGAGATGGTTGTGAAGGGTTAGATGGCTTAAAGGTAAGTAGGGGTATTCTCCTATATTTTTGGATGCGTTTTCCACAAATCGGCCTCAAAACAGGCCACTACAGGTCGTCCTACAGGATGTCCTAATGCGACCTACAGGATGTGCTAATGCACCTACATGATCCCATGTATTCCTACAAGATATGGATGAAAGCATAAAGAGTGATTTGGAAGGTGGTATAGGGCTTAGGTAAGGTGAATGATGGAAGGGATAAGGCAAGGGAGTGGCTAGGACTTCCTCATAACTCAAACCCAAGTTTGTAGGATGGTTGGATTTTCTCAACAAATATGGAAAAAAGTTCTTATGAAATGATAAATTGGTTTATGAATTTAGTGGCTTTTGGGGATCATGGATGGACGAGGTTAGGCTAGGGCTGTTGACATGAAGTCTTCCTATAGTATTGAAATTCCTGCAATACACATCATTGGCATTTATCCATGAATCATGTCAAAACAAGAAAGATTTCTAATCAACATAAGAAAACATAATTCCATCATTCATTTGCATAGTTCATGCATGGGAATACTTGTAGCATATTGTGAAACACCGTGAAATCTAATATAAAGTTGGAGATATCAGAAATAACAATTGAAACCTATCCTTGAAAACTAAAAGCATGCTGGCATAGTTAGCAGAAAACCCTAAATTCCATAAGAAATCAGAATTCTGTCTTTTTGGGGTTGAATATGAGTTTTTCCTTAAACCATGGTCCCTAAAGGGAGGAGTGAGGAAATATCCACCTATTATCAGCCTTTTTGGTATTCCTTTATCTCTTAAAAGCTACTGCTAAAGCTATGCACAAATGGAAGCAAACTAATCAAATTCACCAATACTTGCAATGAAATAATGCCAAAATCAATCCAATAAGTAATCTATGAAATAATATAAGCATACAAGTACAATAAGAGGAAACTCTACTACTAGGGTTGGGCCCTAACCCAAGAGCTTCAGCCCTCTGAGTCAACTCAATGCTGGATCAAGGAAATGCTCATTTTCTTTAACATATAAAAAATTACATAACAGTGTTTTGCCACAATCCTTCAACTCGAAAATGCTTAGTTATCTTACCTAAAAATTCTGAATCCTAATGAGGCTCTAGGCCTCCTTATTTATACAATTGAAGTCTCCAACAACTTCCTTAAATCTATGGAGGCTTGGCTCCCAAATTCAAGATGAACTCATTCTTAACTATCACTAGCTCGGCTGCCAATGATCTTAATGACTCAGCTGCCTGCACTGTGAGTTAGTGTGATTTGATTGAGGGATATTCGAGTGAGTGAGGATTTAATGAGGAAGATCCATCTCCTATAATCTCTCTTTCTTGTCTCATTCGAGTTCCTACACCTTGATTAGCCAAAATTACCATGATTTTCTCCCAAAAACTGACAATCAATGCATATTAGACCACTAGACATAACATCTTAGTTTTACTCATCTCATTAAGCAAAATATAATTAAAACATGTAAGGAATTATGAGAAGAGTTGATTTTAGTAAGCTTGGGGGTGTATTAAGGTCCATATAGTTACCCAATGATGAGCCTCATTAGTATACTTGGTGCTTGATTGTTTGATTATGTCGTCTATTTTGTGTTTGAGTGTTTGATTATGTCATCTAGTTGAATTATCTAACATGGCATGTTTACAATTTGTTGAATGTTTGATTAATCACATGATATGAGTATGTGTCTATAAGGTTGTATCAATAAATTATCTTGTTTTAAGATGATTGTACTAATACATATGTGTTGAGATAGTTGATATGTACTTGAGTGTAGTAGGTGATAGTTGTATCATTATGTCTAATGACTATGAGTTGACTATGGATTATGACATGATTGTTAGTCTCGGTAAAGGTTGATTTCAAATTGATAGATATGATTGTCTTGATATTTGGAATGTGTGGTTGACATGTGTGAAGAGTTGCAGAAAACATGCTTGGTATTAACATGACAAGGTGACAATTGATGTGTTTGTATAACTAACAATTGGGTGATGTGACAGAACACAGTAAACCTCGATTCCAACAAAGTAAAAAGGTAGAAGAAAGGAATTGGACAAGAATTCCTTTGGCTATATTTGGAAACCATAATTCCAAACGAATGAGTACTTTGCATACATGAAATCTTCTTAACCTTAATATTGTCTGACATTATGTGGATATGTGCTATAGCCAAGCACATGTATTTGTAGGTATATTAGCTAGTCTCTAGTTACAAGTGGATATGTCAAGGGAACTGGAGTCCCTTGAGAGATGACATGGATGTGTTCAGTTGCAAGCAATGTGCTTGGCCAAACAAGGTAAAGTAATTGGTGTATTTTTATGTTTATTTATGCACTGATAGTTATGTGTTTATGGAAACATGATGTAGGGGATTGCATGGCAAAGGGACTGCCATGAAATAGTGAAGAAGTCTTAGGTTGAAATTTCCTTTGGAAGCACTAGGAACAATGAGGATTGAGTCATGGTGTCTGTTGTTAGTCTTTTGATTTTCGTCTTTTGTGATTTATTAAGCTTCATTTTCAGTTTTGTTATGTCTAGTGCATGATCATGCCACTTTGTTTGTGGTGTCATATTGTTATTGGTTTTCATGATTTTCTTCTTGTTTGTTTCTTGTGCTTGCCTTTTAAGTTTTGAGTTTTGGGAATTGGTTGGGAAAGATGAAAGTTAGTGGATCTCAAAGAGAGCTGAAAGAAAATCTAGCAGGTAATGAAAGAATCGGATAAAGCTAGTGCATGTATAAAGGAAGTTGAAGGCAAGAGTATGACAACCATTTGGGCTAGTTGAGTCCATTGGTGTAAATAGATGATGATCTGGATTTAAACAGGAACACAAAAAATTACAGAGATAACCATAAACACAGAGATGTAGCGGAAATAATACTTCATTTCATTAGTGTAAATATTTGAAGTTGCTTACAAACACATTGGAAATAACCAGCTAAGCGATGGTAGTTATCTAGAGAAGAGGTGGCGCTACATGCCTTTAAACTGTTTTACAATGAGCTCGAAGGCCTATTTATTATTGAGAAACAATGAAACCTTAACATCCAAAACCTAACCCTAGAAGATGAAAACACCAAATTGTGGGCCCCGTTTTGGGTAAGTTGGTACATCAACTTCCCGGGGTCGTAACTTTGGCACCCGATCTTCGTTTGACGCGTACAATAGCTTGTTAGAAAGATCTATCCGAGAACTACAACTTTGGGAAGAGAAACATCATTTTTGGACCTATGTTGCTCCCATATTTCCCAAAAAACGTCGTTTAGGCCTCAAAACGGCTCTGGAAGTTCAGGACCCGAGAAACTGCTAAAAATAGTAAGTTGTTCTACAATTATGGAAATTGAAAAACTGAAAGAGACAATTGTGGGGTTCCAAATGGGATAGGTGGGTGGCCACCAACATCCACCTGGATCAGACGATGACGAGATAATTATGGGAAAGGTAATCAAGAAAGGTAAGGTGAATTTATTTGAGGCATCATATGCCTTGGCTATGTTGGGAATTGTTGTTCTTGATGTTTCACATGTGTTGCATGCATACAGGGAGTTCTCTTAACCATGACCTTATGATATCTAGTAATTATGTTGTGATCATGATTATGTTGATGTCTATATGTGTATACATGTATGTAAGTATGTATGTATGTCATGTCTGATAGGGTCATCATGGATCATGATTATTTTATGCTAATGTTTATATATACATATGTATGTATGTATGTCATTGACTGACTAGATCATTATTATTTTATGTTGATGTTTATATGTATGTATGTGTATGGATGCATATCATTGTCTGACGAGATCATGATGGTTTATGCTAATGTTTATTTATATGTATGTATGTATCCATGTATCTATGTCACTGTTTGATAGGGTTATTAGGGATCATTCTTGTGGAAGAATGATTGCTTATGCAGGTGAATGACATGAAGAGATTCCCAGTTCATGAGGAATCAATTGGAAATAGTAGCCTGACAGATCTCTAAGGTCAGTATCATGTGGATATGAATTGATATTATGTGATCATACTATGTCTATGTTTATGTCATGGACATGCTAATGTTGATAGATACATCACTAAAATGAAAACAACATGATGCACAACATGTTGGGATAAGCATGGATGGAAGAGAGACACTAGAAGCAAGGTTGCTTGGTAGAGACAGTGTGGCTTTAATGTGTGGTACTACTATTGTGCATTTTGTCCATGTTGGATCTGTGATGTTGTGCGCATGAAGTGTTATGTATATATAGTGTGTCTACATGTTGTTTATGCAATGTTATGCACATGGTGGTACATATAATGTTGTGCAAATGTTGCATATGCAGTGCTGTGTGTAGATGGTGCTATGTACATGTTGGATATGCAGTGCTGTGTACATATTGTACTGTGTGCATGATGGATATGCAGCGTTGTGTGCATATGGTGTTGTGCGCATGTTGGATATGTAGTGTTGTGTACAGATGATGCTATGTACATGTTGGATATGCAGTGCTATGGACATGTGGTGTTGTGTGCATGTTGTACATGTGGTGTTATGTACATATGGTGTTGTGTGCATGTGGTGTTGTGTACATGTTGTACAAGTGGCATTGTGTGCATGTGGTGTTGTGTACATGTCGTGCATGTGATGTTGTGTACATATGGTGTCGTTTACATGTCGTGCATGTGGTACTGTGTACATGTGGTGTGGTGTACATGTGGCATTGTGTACGCGTTGTGTAGGTGGTGCCGTGTACATGTGATGTTGTGCACATGTCGTGCAGGTGGTGTTGTGTATAGGTGGTAATGTGTACATGTTGTACATATGGTACTGGTGTACATGTGGTATTGTGCGCATGTCATACATGCTGTGTTTTGGGCATGCAGTATTATGTATGTGCATTGTGTAGTCATGGTATCATGACATGTGTATTCATTGTGTGGTTCTTTGTGTACGTATATGTGTTGTGTCGTACACCAAGTGTAGGTGTATATATGTATTATGTTGTGTCATACACCTGGTGTAGGTGTATGTATTGTGTTGTGTTGTACACTGGGTATAGGTGTATGTATGTATTGTGTTGTGTCGTACACTAGGTGTAGGCACATGTATTGTGTTGTGTTGTACACTAGGTGTAGGTGTATGTGTTGTGTGTCAGGTGTAGATGCATGTATTTCATGGTGTTGTATGTTGTGTGTGATACAAACTATGTGTATGTGCACATGGTTAAGAAGAAGGCACTAGGTGTTTTTCGGGTGTGGAAACCGATCTAGAGTGTGTACAAAATAAGGACAAAGGTAGAAGCTAAGGATTGATTAAAGGATAAGTATCAATATTTTGTTTCAGCGTTATTATGCATGTGATTTATGATTCCGGTCTATTTACATGTGATCTATGATTCTTGTTTACAATGGTTACATGTGATTTATGATTTTGATCTATGATGGTTGTGTTTTGAGCTAACCTAATGTGATATGTTTATACATGATGATTTGGTCCAAGATGCTAGTTTGACTTGTTGTGATAGGAAGCAAACAAAATTGCAAGTATACCTTATTGACAAGCCACCAATGAGGTATGATGTGAATTTATTTCAATTTATTTTGAATCTAATGGAAATTATGTGCTTGGTACAAGAAAGCATGAAATGCCTAGTTGGGTGGTCGAAACTGACTACAAGAATTAGCAACACCAACAAAAGAAATTAGAATAGACAACAACACGCTAGCAAAGCACTTCAGAAGCAGGGTCATTGTGGGACAATGGTGCCCAATAGTGTCCATTGATTGCCATGATCATGCTATGACCGATATGATGGTTTTAAGGCAGGCATATGCCTTGGTTTTTGTATCTTCCGATGCGAGGAAGTCTTGCCAAGGGATGGACTGCTCGGGATGTGGGTGTCAACAAAACTTGGAAGGTGTGTGACTGCATGGAACGGGGTGACCAAATTTCCTGAGGGACTGTGTAGCAGAGAAGGGAAGGGCGGGGATGGATTTTTTTTGGTCATTAGCATTTACAGATGGAATTAGATGCACATTGGGAGTGTGCCTTGGAACTATGAGTTGGTAACTGTTCACTAGGAGGACAAGTGGCGTAGGATTATAGCGCTGGACATTGGATGCAGCTTTGAATTTGACAGTGGATTCTATACTTGCTGGGAAGGAGGTGAATCCTAGTATTACTTTGAGGGTGGAGGTGTGAGCCTCTGGATTCCCTTGTTGCAGATGTAGACATCGTATCCTTTTATTTTCTCTTTGAGAAAATGTGCATATGTATATATGTGTGTATATTGTAAACACTGTATTGAGCTGCATTTATATATATCCATAGACAGTATGATTATTTCTGGGTGAAGCAAATGTGTATGTCTGTATATGTGGTTATTATTGTAAATACCGTAATGGGTTGTGTTATAAAGCTCCATTAAATAGTATGTTTGTCATGTTTTAGTAGATGGTCATTTTAAATATTGCAACGAGCTGTGTTATAAAGCTCCATGGGAAGTATGTTTTGTTTTCAGCATTCTTGTTGGTTATAGGTGTCAATGAACACCGAGGACTGTGTTCCCCCAAGAGGGAGGGTCCTTTAACAACCTTGGTTAAAAATCCATGTAAAAAGATATAAGACCACGGTCATGGGACACGTATTCCAAGCTGAATGGTGGGAAAAACATCCTAGTGGGTGTTCATTTAGGCTATTATGGCTAAGGAAATTGGCAAAGGCAATGGCAAAGGCTTTAGAAAGGAAAAATGGCATTTTGGCACATTTATTTATGAAAATAATGGAAAATAGGAGAAAATGAAGGTGAAAGGTCAGAGGTTGCATGTGAGGAGGAAATTGAAGGAAAATAATGGAAAATAAAGAAAATAGAGGCCTCATTAATAAAAAGGCTTATGAGGATCAGTGGGTAAGCTTGGTCAGTTTAATTTTGGAGTCCTCTTATATTCTCTCTCTCTTATACTCTTGGATACTTAGATTTTCATTAGAGCACTCTTAAAGAGTGTGGCATACTTGGAGTTTTGGAGAAAGAAGGCAAAGGAAGAGCAAGAAATCGCAAGAGGACATCAAGATCAACAACTACAATGGGTTTTGCTTGCAGGTACCGAGTTGCATGTATGTTTTGGCATGCATGGAACATGCGTGTGGTTTATTGGTTATGATCTATCATTGGCATGGATGATTGCTTGGATTGACAGTGGATTTACCTAGCCTTGCCATTTCCCAGATAACCATGGTGTTGTGGGTTTATTTCTTTGTTTTTGTAGTTGGTTCTCATGTTTCCTTAGTTTGGGTTGAGTTATTAGTCCTGGAAGTCTTGGTTGGACAAATTCTCTGGAAGCCCTATAACATCTTGGGTTGAGTTACTAGACCTAGAAGCCATGGTTGGAAAAACACTCTGGAAGCCCTTGGTGGGTTGATTTACTAGTCCTGGAAACCCTGGTTGGACAAATGCTCTAGAAGCTTGGTAAAATTTGTGGGTTGAGTTACTAGTCCTAGAAGCCTTGGTTGGAAACATGCTCTAGAAGCCCTGGAAGGCTTAGATAGAGACCAATCTGATGATGGCTTTGTGATGTCTAACCGTGAGGTGGAATCACTATTTGATGGGTTGAGGTGTATGGCCTCTGGAAGCCCTGGATGGTTTTTGATTGATGTATTCTATGAGATCCCACATTCATGCTTGGAATATGGCACAAGGGTGAATGTCTAAAGAGAGATTTGGCTGAACCATTCTATGGTCGGGTGGAACGTGGTAGTCCCATACTGGTTTGGCTTTTGCATCATCAATATGAGGTATATTTCTCCTTATTATTTCATGAGTATTGTACTGGTTTATATGTGGATGATATCGCTATTATCGGCTTTGTATTCCTATTGTTGTTATGCTAGTTATGAATATGTATTATGACAGTGGCTATGTATGGCTCCCATCATGTTTTTACTTGTACATGAATGAACAATGTGCCAATGTCCTAATGGATGAAACTGCAACTAATGTGACAAGGAAACAATGTATGAGAGCCCTATGCTTAGATCTGTTATTTACACCAGTAGATTACATATTCATGATGTGTTTGACATATTCCTGTCATATCTAGTAGGGTCCAGTTAAGGTCGTATTCAAGTAATTGCATTTGTACTATTATTTCTCTGTTTCTCTATTATTTTACTGTTTTGAAGATGTCATTCAATTCTGGGCAGTGACCTGGGTTGTGGCCTTAAAAAGTGGCTCAAATCTCAGGGACACTGGCACAACAACGTGCAAAATAGTCCCTAGACATTGGCTTGCAGGCGTGTGAGAGCGTCCAAAGGTCCCTGCACGCTGGTATGCCCATAACATGAGAGTGTCCAGAGGTCCAGTGGTCCAAAATATTAGTGGGATCCAGGGGCTGGTTGGTAGAAAAGTTGGATTGGTTCTTGAGGGTCCTAATGTTGATGTTGAATGTTTGTATGGTGTGTTTTCGTCGGTTCCACTTCCTTAACATGACTTAGGAGGTCGAATCATATCATAATGGCCTCTTGTTGCATGTTTACCCCGACTGGCCGATTGCTTGGGCAGATGTGGGAGGAGGGTGTTACACCCTACAATTTCACCTTAGAGTGGTCCTGATCCTCCATGGACAACATTTAGACATGTGCGAGCCAAAAACCAAGATAGAAGAGTGTCTCATGATTGTGTCCAAATGAGGTAGAGGTCACATATATTTATATCCTTCCACGGGTGTCCACTTTGCTTTAGGGTCGACCTTGACAAATATTCACATGTGGGCTTTTCTTCATAAGTACACTTTCCCTTATCCAATTTGAGTGACCTTTAGGTCGATTTTGGTCCTTTAGAAAATAGGAATTCAATGCAATCATTATCTCCATAAAGTGATCTATCCAAAGTGGAAATTGACTGTGGTTAAATATTTTTAACACTATGGATTACCAAATAAGAAAAACAATAGGCTCACATATAAGATAAAGAAAATTTATATATGTAATACAATGCAGGTGGCCAATGAGCCAATCATATAATGTTTTACAAGGGAAAACAAACCCAAATTTCCCTAACAAATGAGCAAGAGGTAATATACCCTAAGACTTGTTTTTCTTTGAAATTTTTTTGTTCATGAAGGGCACAAATACTATCTAGGTAGATCAAATCAAGCTCATGATGTAAGAAACACAATCAAAATATCAATCACTAAACAAGGAAATTAATAGATGGAATAACCTTACACAAACCAAGACAAAGTACATTATCAAATGAAAACCTCTTAAGGATCATATCAACTTTGAGTCCGATATAAATCTCTATAGGTAGAAAATTACAAATCTAAGTCTTAGATAAAAAAACTCAAATAAGATCTAAAAACAATTCTAGGTTTGACATGCCATCTATCCCACAGAGAAGGTATAGCATGTAGTAGTTTCTATGTGATACACTAGCAGGGTGAGATGGGAGGCTACAATTGCTCTGTAAGACATTGGTAGGGAGTAATTGGGTACTGAAATTGTATTTTTAAGAAGAGAGAGACTTAAATACGAGTCATAAACTATGGATATGGGTTGTATTAGACTTAGAGGAGATCATAGTTAACAAACAACCACTTAGAAACAATAAAAAGCGAAGGATATGCAAAATATAAGGATAACACAAACACTAGGATTTCTCCCCAGTGAAGTTGCGAGTTATTTTTTCTTGTAATTTACTCAAATAAAAAGGGATGTTGTCCACATATCTTTCCTCACGATATCCCATATAGTGGATAGAAAAAATAGTCAAGTTCCTTAGACTTCATTAAACCTACTCCTTTCTTCATGTAAATAAAAAATATTGTGGCATATCTTATTCCCCTCACATGTTGATGCATGTTATAGATCCATTTTAATAGATGAAAATCATGCTCCTACTTAGAGTTCTTGCTCTAGCTCCTTGAACCAATCACCTACACACATACAAATAAAGATGATGTCTTTTCATCCAAGAAAGGCAGGTTAGGTTGCAAAAGGATATTATCACAATAAAGACATTATGATCTCATGAAAATATATCATATAGATAGGGAAACCATATTAATATTCCATATAAAGTAACAATACAAAATCAAAAGTATACCTCTTGGTGTCAAGTGCTCTCCTTCGAACCCTTGTCGTTTATGCTCCCTTGGCTTACTGACAAATTAGGCTCATTCATGAAACATACAAGGAATTCATAGTGGCATTCCTCTAGCGTAATAGGGTATTCTAGTTACTTTTGCCTCCCTTCCTCACCATGAGAGGGTCTCATTATATGGACCATTCCTAGATCTAGAATGATGTATCTAGGCACCTAAGGCAAAGAGAGGTTAGTAAAATACCTCAATTATTAACCCCAAGCCAACTCATGATATCCTTGTTGATGGTGATCCTCTTCGGAAGCTCAATATCTAGAAAATATAAGCTCCATTTCTCCCTATAAAAAGGCATTCTATGTAGTTTTAGGGATGAGTGACATGATGTATATTGGCATGAAGTGATGGTATACAAGATGAAAAAGTTGTGGGAATGATGTGCTATCTAACTAGGAACATACAAGGGTGAAAAGGAATGTATTCAAACCATCAACTAATGGGATTTGATGTATGGTTCGTCTTACTAAAATTGGAGTGAAAAATATAATTATAACAATAAGGTAAGAATATCATGAAATATACATAAATTATTTTAAGTATCTTAAAATTTCAAGTGTCAAATATGGGGTAAATAGATGTGCTAGGACACAAAAATGAGTATATATGGAGATATGGTTGACTACCACCATGATCATGACTTTGTTGCCCACCCTTAAAAGCCCTATTGTAAAATTTTGATTTCATATCATGTGTTGATCTAGATTTAAACAGGAACGCAACAAATTACAGAGATATCCATACACAGAGAGATGTAGTGGAAATAATACTTCATTTCATTACTGTAAAATACTGAAATGTGCTTACAAATAGAAATGGAAATAAACCAGCTAGGGCGATGGTAGCTTATCTCTGAGAAGAGATGTGGCAGCTACATGCCTCTGCACTGTGTTACAATGAGGCTCGAAGGCCTATTTATTGTTGAGAAACAGTGGAAAACCCTAAACATCCAAAAACCTAACCCTAGAAGATGAAACGCCAAACTGTGGGCCTCGTTTGGGTAAATTGGTACATCAACTTCCCGGGGTCGTAACTTTGGCATACAATCTCCATGTGACGCGTACAATAGCTCGTTAGAAAGATCTATCCGAGCATTACAACTTTGGGTCAATGTTGCTCCCAGATTTCCCAAAAAACGTTGTTTAGGGCCTCAAAACGGCTCCAGAAGTTCAGGACCCGAAAAACTGCTAAAAATAGTAAATTGTGCTACAATTATGGAAACTAAAAAAAATTGAAAGAGACAGCTGTGGGGGTCCAAGTGGGATAGATGGGTGGCCACCAACATCCACCTGGATCATGTGTGTTGGGAATGGTATTAGTTGCAATGCACCTAGTTTCTTCACTATCTTCCCTTTGTTTCCTTCGCAAGTCTCGTAAGTGTCCACAAAATCCCAGATGTTAGTTTATGTGCCCTACCAAAATAACAAACACTTAGTTCATTAACATGTTCAAAAGAACCAACACTCAACTTGCTAATATGTTTTATGAAATTCAAAGTGACATGTTGTAGGTGATGAATGAAATTCCTCTAAGATTCTTTATTTTAATAAATAATTATTTACTAGAAAAATACATCCTTTATATCAAAATATTTCTAGTTTCCATTTTTACTCTTTGGGATGATTTGGATCTTCTTGAATCCTATATATAAGTTGAATGATATAGTCATTTTTAAGCCATTTTGATGGGCTTCATCAAGCCATCCTAGAATAGGTAACGATAATTAAAAGAGGGATTCATTTTCCTGAAATTGCCAAGATAAGGCATTAGGTACGTCAGTTTATTTACTCTTCTTATAGATAATATTATAACCAAACCTTGCTATCTTGGCGACCCACTTATGTTTCTTTGGTGTGGGTATAACCTTTGTTTGAGAAAGTAATTCAAATTATTATGGTCACTCTTGATATGAAAACATTGCCCTATGAGGTATGGGTATCAAGTATCTACCACATGTAGGATGTCCATCATCTCTTTCTCATATGTGGATTTTTACTCAGATTATAGTCACATATAACTTCTTACTAGTGAATGGAAAGGGGTGCACTTCTTACATCAATACCAAAATACGACCTCTACTTGACATACCACATTCCAAGACAATATTCATAGTAAAATATAATATTGTCAATACTAGAGATATGCTCATGATGTTAGGTCCATATAATAATAGTGTATTCCCGCATTGTTATTGTCAATGTAGCCCCCTTATTGTTATTATTGTATCAATATATTCTGCATATTATTATTATTGTGCCCCATAGAAGCCAACTATTGTTATTGTTGTGCCCTTACATTATTATTGTTATGTCAACTCTAATTATATTGTGACCCCTTAGACTCCTATATATAGAAAGGAGGTTTTGTCATTTGAATCATAGAAGAATTGTTCATTTATGTAATGTAAAGGAGGTTCCCCCCTCAAAGAGTATAATTTCTAAGTCATTGATCTATCTATTTGCGAGCTGGTTGCATAACATTTGGTATCAGATCTTTGGATTCTATGGTTTCGCTTCTTCAAATAGGTCATCTTCGAATTTTCACTATAAATTTTTTTCGATGAGGCTTTAGAAGCTAAAATTTTTACCACGTGGAGCCGAAATTTTAGAGTACTTTGTGTAAAAATTTCAGATCTTGGTTCTCTATATGTTCGAAGATATTCTTTGAGGAAGTTAGGGCTTTTGCATGCTCCTGAATTCTTTCTCAAATAGGTGACCTAGGAAAAATCATTATAACTTTCGTTTCAGGCATCACATTTGAATTATGTAAAAAGTGGCTAAAAGTGCATAGATTGTAGTTTTTCGTGTAGCAATTGTAGTGCCGAAGTTTGAAATAGTGACACATTGCATCCCGTACAACTTCACTCTACTGAACCAGTCCATAATTAGGTCATCGTAGGATATTTGGCATAAAGTTTTCTTGAAGAACCCAATCTCTATCAGATTTGTGGGGTTGGAAAGAGGACTTAGAGAGATACCATAGGAAGAAATTTCAGAAATTGGAGATCCGAAATTACAGAGTTACAATTATTTCAAGATCGAGATCCTAAAAGCAAGAAAACTGTGCGTATTTTTTTTTTTTTAAATTTCACAACGCTTGTTTGAAAAATTAGTTTTAAGTGATTCAAAGGGCATAGTGAAGCATATATATCATTGATTTATTTCAAAATTCCTCGAAGCAAGAAAATGGAAACACCTAGTAAGAAACTAGAAAGCTCTACAATGATGCATGAAGAAGAGGAAGAAATGCAACATGATATATCAAAATTACGAGACCAAGTGCAACAAATTTTACTCTCACAAAGAGTAACCAAAAATGAAATGGAAGCTAAGATGGATGTGTTGAAGAATATATGGCAATTAGAGTTAGTGATTCTTACTAGCATGATAACAATTTGTGAAGTGCTTTTACAATTTATCTTAGCTTGAACTTCTTCTTATTATTAGTGTGTATGTTTGCTTCATCAAACTTCTACCAAAACAAAGAGACAAGAACACAAGATGTTGGCTTTCTGCTAGGGCCAAAACCTCTCCCTCTTGGAGAGGAAAACCTGTACACAATTATTCTTATAGAAATTCCAATTGATTAATACCAAGACCTTGACCCTTGACCTCCTAGGCCATTCCAAGACCAAGACATCAATCCTATTCTTACTGTAGAGATCATCATCATCATTATTGCTGCTTCACTAAGATCATCATCATCATTATTGTTGCTTCACTGAGATCATCATCATAGTAACACAAAGGTTCATGTAGTTGCACCATTTCTTGTACTTCCACCTAGATCATTGTTTCATCACCATATCAATGAGGTAGTTTATACTTGTATGTGAGTTGCTCCAAGATAGTGATCATGACCGAGACCATCATTGCTACTTCACCTTGATCTTGAGTGTGTCTAGAATGATGGAATGAGATCACTAGTAAGTATGCCGAGATTGTAGTGACACCTACAAAGTAGGTTGAGACAAAGAGTGTTACTTTAGGACCCTTCCATTCACAAGTATGTCGAGATTGATATGTTGTTATAGTGATGACTACGAGACTGTAAGGAGGCAGAGAATATGGTGGACTGATTTTTGAAATACATACTATAAAAGTCCTTCAAATCATTGCAGGTATCTAAGATTCCTTACTGAAATCATCCCTGAGACATCTGAGATCCTGTACCTTCTGTACTTCCTACACATTCGAAATCTGAAATTTCAGAGCTTCCTGCACCATAAGAAATTTCAGAGGTGTATGAATTTTCTTCTATGCTTTATGGATACCCCAGCTGGGTATTTATAGTGGTCACGTCTCCGTAAATGAGCCGACATACAGTGTGAAATGTTGTGTCTGTTTATTGAGCTGAAATGATAGTTATATATATATTTTTGAGGCCAACATGATGTTCTCTTCATTGTTTTGCTTGCAGGCTTCTTCTTTGAAGGATGATGCTTGTCTTGGAGGGTTACTTGACACTAGTTTGACTCATTTTCATTACATAAATTCTCAAGCAGATCACTTCAATATTATTTTGACTCTTTGACTTTCCTAGACCTATAGAATGAGCAAGAAAGTCATTCATATAATTTATAAAAATAATAATTCTTTTTCTTGACAAGTACAAAGATCAAAATTACATTGACAAATAGCGAACCTAGTTACCCTTTTCTTCAACACTCCCTCTTAACTAGGGTGGTATTTACAATGGTACTTGGTTATTCTCAATCTAATGAATTTCTCATAAGAAGAATCGGATTGGTAATCCCATCTGTATAACATCATATCAATCAACATTGTCATTGTGCAAGGCCTTGACTAACATCTCCATCTCTCCATGAGACCATGAGCTATAATGCTGGCGAGACCAATGATTTATAGACACCTTCATCATTGTCTCTCAAGGTACATACCCACCCCGGTGTTCACCGAGTATGACCTTCTAGGACTATTCTTATCTTGGGTTCCCAGCCCTAAAAGAATATCGGTCCTCTTGCCTACCCTTGTCTTGGATGCCCTACACATCCTCAAAGAGTATCAGATGTCATATTATTACCCAATCCTCCCATTCTTTCATCTGAAGTGAAGACAATATTGTTGTGTCTACCATGTGTCTACATTTCCATTCATGGCCTTCATCTAGACTTACGACTGTTAGTCCTGGTCTAGTGCATGACACATGACATGGAAAAACACAATTGTCACTCCTTTGTAATCAAGGGTGATCTTAATTTAAACTCCCTCTTGATCAGGGACTTGTCAGAGCTCCCTCTTAGCTAGGGACTCCTCTATATATCAACAACTTTTTCTTTGTGGGTCGTTTAGCTGTTTGATCAACTTCTCTCCTTGATGTCATAAAAAATTTAGTTGAGCTTCTTTCTTGTAGGGCGTCAGCCATCGATCACTTTCCTTCTTGGTTTGTCATGTCATTCCTTTCTTTATGGAAAGTGGCCTTCTTGATACATATATGGAACCTTCGTCATATAGCTACTTCTTTCCCATCATGTTTCTTTCAGGAATTTCCATCCACCACATGAATGCCAGTTGTACTTGTACTTACAACTCTTGTTCCAGTAGCCCTGCATGCACTCATCCATATATTATTCAAGAAATCAAAACATAACATTAAATCAAATAGTACCTTACTAGATGGCACTTCATCATGACATATTCCTATAGGTATCAACATCTTGCATTCATGTTGACACATCTGCCAAAGATATCCATTGTCAAGGGTCTCCATCTTTTTAAGACTTTCATTAGAGTCTTCATATCCTTCTAGGAGATTTCCTGGTCAAATATTCTTGGTCCATTGGATGTTGATTGCCTTCATCATGGTTGCATATGTCATGATCTCTTCCTTCCTTACTCAATCGATTCCACGAGCTTTTAATCAGAGTTTCTTAACTCCATTCAACCACCTCATACTTCATATGAGGACATATTATGTTGATTTCATCTTAGTGTGACTTTATGACTTCCTGCATCCTTTCAGAGGAGGAGATCCTTTTTCTCTTGATCATGCTTCTTAAGATAGAAGCAATGATCCATGTTACCTGCAACCATATGACATGACATTATAATATTAAACACAATTGTACATACCTTATTTTACCTTAAGGTCCGAGGCTTCTTCCAACAACTTCCTTGATTGAAAAGATCTTCAGTCCCTTGATCTGCTTCATGTCATATCATCATCTCATGGATTCCACACGTTGGATTTCTTATTGAAACACTTTCTTCCTCTCTATATTAGTGAACCCTACGATGAATATTTCATCAGATAATTTTGAGGATCTTGTATACCCCAACTGACAGATGTTTCCTTTTTGAATTGATGTATGATGAGCCTTAGATGACTCCTTTCTTTCCTTAAATGTCCACTGAAGTTCCCAAGAGCTATATATCCTACATGGTGTCTGCCATGGATTTTTGTCCTTCATGATCCTTATGAAGATGTTATGAGCTCTTGTTTCTAATTCTTTCATGATGCCATGATGCATCTTATTATCATTGTCTTTTTTTCCCCTTGGAAAAATCGTAATTTTCATTATGTGAAGGAAAATTACATGTTGTATACGCAAAGTGCATATGTTGTATGTGAGGAAGAGTGCTTGTCATAAATAGGAGTATCCAATTTAACAAAAAATAGTGCCTTGCATCCATGCAGGGAGGCACTGTTCTATGAAGAAGTTCAACAAAAATAAACAAAATAACTCTACATAGAGAGTGTATGTCTGCTACATATACATCTGATAATTTAAAAGCATGAACTATTTACAAATGGCAGCAAATGTAAAAAACCAGGCTCCAGCTGAGGCATTTAGTCTGTGATGTCCATAAACGGTCGATGGTAAAACTGGTCATGAGTACCATCCCTCTGTTCCCGAACCAGCGAAGTGCCAAGAGGCCCGACTGCAGCTTCTTTGGATAGTAGATCGACAATTGTGTTTCATTCCCTGTAAATATGATGACATACAAATGAGTCAAAATGTGTATTGAGTCAGTGCGCCTCATCCAAAATATGTCTAAGAGAATATGCAGAGCAATTTGATGTTTCGTTTATTTAGTTACAAACAATTTTTGAGTCACCAAACAATTGTAGATTACTACTGTGTTTTTCCAAAGCAAACTGTATGATATATTTTGCTGTGAATAGCTCAGTGAAGTTTTTTGTGCCTCTCCCCAATCCCATTTGAATATGAAAGTGGTGGGATTCAGATAACTACAATAAGACACCTCGCCCACATCCAACTTCTTGTGCCGAACCGTCAAAAAATTCCCATGGTTGTAAGTAATTGATGGATTTCGGGACAATGGTTCTGGGCAGAGAGGTTTCCTCATCTTTAGGGATGATGATGTAGTCTGTCAGGATATGAGCTATGATGAAGGGCCAATGGGGAGAAATATTCCGAAAAATGTATCTATTACGAGCTATCCAAATTGCCCAGCAAATAAGGAGGGGTAAGTTTCTCGCCTTTGTCGGGGCTGCATTAGTTAACCATGTAGACCAGTCATCCTTTACTGTTAAGCACTGCCATCTGTTTTGGGAGGAAAAGGTCAATAGGATTGAGTTCCAGAGATCCTTTGCAGCTTGGCAAGTGAGGAAAAGGTGGTCTACATCTTCATTGCTGTTCTTACACAAGAAACACCAAAATGGTTCGTGTTGTGCACGTTTGAGGAGGTTATCACCTATGGGGATCTTATATTTGAGTATTGTCCACATGAGAAGTCGAGTCCTGGGGGCACTTTGAGCTTCCACATGTCCTTCCATTAGAGCTCGATAGCTTGTGGTCGATGAGTCTCAGCTAATACAAGATAGCCCTCCTTGGGGGAGTATTTCCTTAATTTTGCAAGTGCCTAGATTATCTCGTCCTCCACTTCAATAATTCTAATGTGAGATTCAGTTAAGGCCGTAATGTATTCAGCCCATTGCTGTGGAATTTGCAGGGTGCGAACGAATTTACAAGCTTGTTGAAATAAGGTGGTATGATCAGGGTCCACAATATGACAGATATAGGTGATGCCTGCAATGTTGAGATGGGTTTTAAGCTCTATAGACAGACTGTCAGCGTTCCCGCAGCCAATCCAGGGATCTTCCCTTATACGCACAGATGTGCCAGATTGTATTCTCCAGGTAAGGCTTGCTCGGATAATGGTCAATGATTTCAGTACTGCTTTCTATATGACTGATATCCCTGTGTTACTTCAGTGTGGATGCCGTAGCCAATCCATCAGATTTAGAGGTGTAATATATTTTGAAACGACCACCATACTCCACAAGCTATTCGTGGTGATTAGTTTCCAACCAAGCTTTGCTACCAACACTGAGGAGAACTCCTCCAACTTCTTTATGCCCCATCCTCCCCATTTCTTTGGTAGGGTAAGTGCCTCCCATTTGACCCAGGCAAAGATTCTCCTTGATTGTTTACCCTTCCAAAGAAACTTGCAACATAGATTTTGTATTCTAGAGAGGATACCCCTGGGTATCCATGCTAAGGACATCAAATATACCAGAGTGGCCTCAAGAACTCCTTTTATGAGTACTAATCTACCTGCCCTAGATACGTACTTATGGTACTAGATGTTGAGCCTCCTTTCCATTTGGAGATAAGCCATGTCCAATCTGTTATTTTGTATCCTAGGGGCTTTAGCCTGTATCCCAGATATCTAAGGCCATCCTCCATTCGCATAAGGGTAAAAGGGAATCTTTGGAGAGAAAATTGTATCTCATGGGGAGAGCATCCGAGAGCTGTAATGGTGGTCTTGTTGCAGTTGATAACCATGCCAGTGGAAGTTTGGAATAAAGAGAAGGTATTCTTCATTATAGTCAGGTCCCCTATGCCTCCATTGAGGAATATCAACACATCATCCAAAAATAATAAGTGAGTCGGGATGCATCTGTCAGTTATTCTGATTCCTTTGAGCCTTCCCTTGTTATTTTTCTCTTTAATAAGTCTGCTAAGCCCTTCCATGATGAGTAGGAATAACAGGGGAGACAGAGGGCATCCCTGCCTGAGGCCTCTTTCTGAGTGAAAGAAAGGCGATGCCGCTCCATTTACAAGAACACTGAAGGATATATTTGTTATACATCACATGATCCATTTAATAAGCTCATATGGGAAGCCAAGGTGTGTTAGGAGCATTCTGATATACAACCATCTTACTCTATCAAAATATTTGGAGAGATCTACCTTTAATATCATACCTTTCATTTTCTTTGACTGTAGAGAGTGCAACACCTCTTGTGCAGTTCCGATTGCCTCATGGATCTGACAATCTTGCAAGAAAGTAAATTTCCCAGGAGAAATATGGGTGGATAGGATGGGGCAGAGTCGGTTAGCTATGATTTTGGCAATGATTTTATAGATGCAGTTGCACAGGGATATGGGGCAGAAATCATCAAAGGAGGTCGGGTTATCAGATTTGGGAATGAGGGCTATGAAAGTGGTATTGGAAGCTTCATACATCTTTCCATTGATCCTATAATCTTCAACGAACTTAAGGAGATCTGCTCCAAGAGTCTAAAAAAAAGCCAAATAGAACTCCACCGACCATCCTTCTGGCCCTGGGCTTTTGTCTCACTTAAACCATTTTAGTGTGGCTTCAAGTTCCCCTAGAGTGACTTCCCTGTTCAATTCCATGGTAGTCTCATGATCCAGAAATCGGGGAAATAGTTGTGCCACTCGAATGACTTCAACAAGAGTGGCATTTGGAGGATCCTTGTATATCTGCTTAAAATGGGATGTGGCCATGGTTGCTAGATGTGGAAAGGTGTTGACTATGTTCCCCTGCTCATTTGTGAGCTGCCATATGGAGTTGATGGATTTTCGGCCATTTGCAAATTTGTGATAAAATTTCGTATTATCGTCTCCCTCTAGCAGCCAGATTTCCTTGCTTCGCAATCTCCAGGACTCTTCTCGATCCTTTAGGATTTTGCATCTCTTAGATAATAAGGATGTGAGCTTTTCCTTTTGTTCATTCAAGGTGAAGAACCGTCCCTGATTATTTTCGAAATCAACAATCTCTGCTTCGATATCCCTTAGGGTTTGATCATCGTGCACTCTCTTATTGTGTGCCCAGATTTTAGAGAGCCTCTTTAGCTCTTTTAGGTTATGTGCAAAGCCTTCTGCTATATGCCCTCCAGCAACAGAGGGGTGGGACTTCCAGAAATCTGTAACCATGCGAGCATAAGATGCATCCTTTAACCAAGAAGAGTTGAATTTGAAAGGGCCTTTAGGCTTATTAAACCCCCCTCTTATTTCTATGTATATTGACAGATGATCTGAGATAGCTCCTGATCCCACCCATTATCGATAATTAAAACCCATGTTCAGTAGGCACTCCTTAATAAGAAAGAGGTCAAGTCTTCTGGCGAGACTGTCTTCACCAACTGTGTTGTTCCTTCAGGTGGGCTGCAATTTTGCTGATGGGATGTCCATAAGACTGTGGATTTCCAGGATTTTCTCAAAGTATGCTGTTAGGGAATCAATCTGGGCATGATGTCCCCAAGATTGAGAGAGGCCGATGGAGAAATTTAGATCCCCTCCAAGGATTAAGTAATAATTTTGCAAGATATCAGAGCTCAGTAAATGGTCCCAGAAGTCTGGACGGTGATGGCAAGACCCATACACATTTATCAGCCTAATCTCAATGCCCAGATCGGATGAGAAAACATCCACCCCAATATGCCCAATTCCTCTCCAGCTGTTGCAAATATTGATGGCTCGAGTGTTATAACCCAATGCAATGCCACCCGAGCATCCATTTGCATCAAGAGCTAGAAAGAACCAGCCCGTGAGCATAGATTCAAGCAGGTGGGTGATGAATTTAGCTGAGCCCAAGGTTTCTTGAAGGAAAATGACATCGACTAATTCAAAGATGATCAGTCTGCGAAGAGCTAGTTTTTTATCAGGCCTAGCTAACCCTCGACAATTGAAAGAGAACAACTTCATGGAGAGGGATCGACCATGGTGTTCAAAGCTCTCTTATTATCATTGTCATATCTTTTAACACAAGATTTAGGAGCTTATGATAGGACCCTTTTGTGAGGGATACTATCTTACTCATAGGAGAGATTTATTACTCCCTCTTTCCTTGGCCCTTTTCTTTAGCTTCCTCCATCTTTCAGTGATATGAACTTCCAAAGTTTTTTGTTTTGTTTTGTTTTTTTTTTAGCATTGAATATTAACTCTACTTAATTTTTTTATCTTTTCTTGAGGACCAACCTTGCCGATATTTTCTGCATGTGGTTGACTTCCTTCATCCTTTAATACTATAGATTGCAACTTGGCTTTCTCTATCTAGCATAGAGACCACACATTTCTATTTGAGGTAACCTTCTTTGTTCATTGATATTTGTTACCTTGATCATCAATGATGACTTCCTTCTTGTCATCTTTCCTAGATATTCATGAAGTCATTCCTTCATTCTTTGATACCTTTACTATTGTGTTGGTCTAAGTGATGTGACCTTCTTTACTTTAATTTTCGAGAGAATATCTGGCATTTCATATATCTATCTTTATGTCTCCTCTCTTGCTATTTAGGTATGATAGGACTTTTGAGTGATGTCATATGAATCCTATGGATCTATTGATGCATTCAAACAATACTTTGACCTTCATAGAACTTTAGATATCAATGATTTCTCTTTTCTATGAGGATTATGACAATCCTCCTTATTCTATGCAAGGAGTTTCGATTATCTAACCAATTTATAAATCCGCTTGCAATCATGAAATCATTTAACCAAATCTGATTATAAAATTGAAAGATACTTACTTGGTGTGTGAAGAGGAGATCTTCACCTTGATGCTTCCTTTGCTTGAGCTTCCCATCATTAATATCCTTTCACAATGACTTCCGTGCATTGTTCAACACCAAGCACTACTGCCTTTTATGATATGCTGAGATTATTTGATTCCTTGATTGTGAGGGTATGGAATTGAAATAAGAATTTTGAGAGCACTGTCATGATGTCCACCCGAGATGTGGCATTGTGTTCTCCTTCTGAAGTGATATTGCTGTAATGTATGTTGTGACTATATATCTTTGTAACCTTGCTGCAATGCTCCTTGCTGGAGTAGAACCTTGCTTGAGTTGACTAGCATGATCAATGATCTTTGTGGCCTTCGAGTATTATTCAATACCAATCATTGAAACGACTTAAGTCGTCAATATTGCTGTGGTATGACATGGGTTGTAATGACACCCAAATTTTGTGGCTAACACCAAGACTGTGAAAGGTACTGTGTTTTTTTTTGTTGTAGTGTAGATTAGGACCGCTCCTTGGATTTTTGACCTTCTCCAAGATGATAATCTTTGCTGATGTAGACTGCTTGTTGTATACTTGATCCTTTATTCTTGACAAAACCCTTAACCTTACTTTGATAACTTTAAAGACTGTCCTTGTATGTCTCTTTGCTTCCCTTCCATTGACTTTTGAACCTTATCTCTTATACAATGTTGAAGAATCTAGGGCAATTAGAGTTAGAGTGATTCTTCCTAGCATGATAACAATTTGTGAGGTGCTTTTACAATTTATCTTAGCCTGAAGTTCTTCTTATTATTAGTGTGTGTGTTTGCTTCATCAAACTGCTATGAAAACAAAGAGATAGGAACACAATATGTTGGCTTTCTGCCAGGGCCAAAACCTCTCCCTCTCAGAGAGGAAAACCCACACATAATTATTCTTATAGAGATTCCAATTGAAGAATACCAAGACCTTGACCCTTGACCTCCTAGGCCATTCCAAGACCAATACATCAATCCTCTTCTTAATGTAGAGATCATCATCATCGTTATTGCTGCTTCACTGAGGTCATCATCATCATTATTGTTGCTTCACTGGGATCATCATCATAGTACCACAAAGGTTCTTGTAGTTGCACCATTGCTTGTACTTCCACCTAGATCATTGTTTCATCACCATATCAACGAAACATTTTATTCTTATATGTGAGCTGCTTCGAGATAGTGATCATGACCGAGACCATCATTGCTACTTCACCTTGATCTTGAGTGTGTCTAGAATGCTAGAATGAGATCATTGGTAAGTATGCCAAAATGAATGTAGTGACACCTAGAGAGTAGGTTGAGACAAAGAGCGTTACTTTAGGACCCTTCCATTCACAAGTATGTCGATACTAATATGTTGTTATGATGATGACTGAGAGACTGTAAGGAGGCCAAGAATATCATGGAATGACTTCTGAAATACATATTATAACAATTCTTCAAATCATTGCAAGTATCTGATATTCCTTACTACAATCATCCCTGAGACATCCGAGATTCTGTACCTTCTGTACTTTTTGCACTTATCTACAATCTGAAATTTTAGAGTTTCCTGCACCATACGAAATTTCAGAGGTGTACAAATTTTCTTCTGTGTTTTGCGGATACCCCATCTGGGTATTTATAATGGTCAAGTCTCCATAAAAGAGCCGTTATACAGTGTGAAACATTGTACCTGTTTATTGAGCCGACATGATAGTTATCTATATATATATAATATATATATATATATATATATATATATATATATTTTGAGGCCAACATGGTGTTCTCTTCATTGTTTTGCTTGCAGGATTCTTCTTTGAAGGATGATGCTTGCCTTGGAGGGTTACTTGACACTAGGTTGACTCATGTTCATTTAAATGCTCAAGAAGAGCTCTTCAATATAATTTTGTCTCTTTGACTTTACTAGACCTATAGAATGAGCAAGAAAGTCATTCATATAATTTATAAAAATAATATTTTTTTTTTTCTTAACAAGTACAAAGATCAAAATTACATTGACAAATACCAAACCTAGTTACCCTTTTATTCGAAAATATGGTTTGAAGAATAGTTTACAATCAGACATGGAAGGTTTGAATGATGGCATATAAGCAAAAATTAAAGGCAACATGGAAGATTTGAAGAATGGCTTAAAAACAAACATGGAAGGTTTGACAAAGTTGCTACAAGAAATGCTTCCTAATGGCGAAGAGGTATTAGATGAAACTCATGATGAGAAAAAAATAAATGTTAATCATGATTTTATAGACTCTAACATTGGATTGAAGATCCACCATATTCCAAAGATTGATATGGGGAAGTTTGATGGCAAGGATCTGGTAACATGGATACTACAAATGGAGCAATATTTTGATCTTCATAATGTGAAACACACACAAAAGGTACACATTTAAACTTTATATTTAGAATCTAATCAGTTTGTATGGTATCAATGGTTTTGTTCTCGTAAACCACTTGTCACTTGGTCAATTTTTACGGAGGAAATGATAGCACATTATGAGGATACATAGAGAAACACCTTCTTTAGCCAATTGATAAATCTCAAACAAAAGGGTTCAATGGCATAGCACATTGAGGACTTCAAAAAAGTGAATATAATGGTAAGTGATATTCCAGAGGAGCATAGGATTGATGTGTTCATTGGGACTTTAAAGAATAGCATCCAACATGAGGTTCACCTTTGGGAACCTGATTAATTGAAGAAGGCATTCAAGTTGGCAAGAAAAATTGAAAGAAAAATTATGGCAACAAGGAAGCCTACCACTCACAATTATAAAGATGGAAGTGTTGCTACCCCCAGCCTTCCACAACCCCGGGGGTCTAACACCAAAAAAATTGGAAGAGAAAAGAGAAAAAGGGCTTTGCTAGAGTTGTGATAGAAAATACACTAAAGGTCATTGTTGGGTGCAAATAAGGTGTCTTTTAGAACTCTTAAATGTCTCACATTAATTATCAACCTAGGTAAGTCTTTTTGTTTCAAGAGTGTACACAATATGTGCAAGTGATGTAAATCATTGAATCTACAGAGAGTAATGCTTTAAAATAACTTATTGATTTCAATACAATAGTAAACAGATCAAACCATAAACTACCAACTTGTAACTTCAAGGAAATTAACTTATTCAAACATCAAAACTCAATCTTAATCAAAACCAAAACTCAATCTTAATAGAAAGTTCTAACTGCAATTACATCAACCGAGTGCACCATAGTGATAACAGATCTCTTTCAGCTGAATCTAGACTTATGCATAAAAGTAATACACTTGATATAATCAATAAAAATCTAGCTTTCAAATAACAAGAAATGATTCTTATCTAAAAATTAAATCAATCCATGACATAAATAAATGAAGCCAATCAACAGAAATAAGAATTAATGGAGTGAATACACAAAATCAACACTAGTGAAAGTAAATCAATTGTAAAGCTATAAAATAGAGTAATTAAACTTGCAGTAAAAGAAAGGTAAACTATAAAACAGGGAACAACAGTGAAATCCACCAGTGACCGGGCCCAAGCCGCAAGTGATTACTGCTTATTTAATTCAAAATATCATGAATGAACAACAACACAAATTATATATTATTCATCAAATCCAAATGTCATTATAGCATGAGGTGTTCCTCAGAATAATGCTCTGTATCTCAGAATTACAATTGAAGTAAAAGACGGAAGTTCAACTCTATTCTATTCATCTTTCCCCTCTTATAGTCATAGAGGAAAAGAGATAAATGCGATTCCTCAGGATCAGGAGATCCTGAGGAATTCACAACTAAATGATATTATCAGATAGTCTTCTATCTTGCACTGATCCTCCTGATTCACTTCTTGATTTGATCGCACAAGACGCGTTCTTTTCTCCCTGTTTAGCCTTCGCTATTCAATAGTTTGAACATCAGCTATTCAATTTGCTAATTTCTGCATAAAAAACAACGAAGGTTATTTTCAACAGCCAAATTGTATCAAAAGCAGTTTCATTCACTTCTTATCGAAATTCTATCCAAACCTTATTACATCATGGCACAAATGCATAAAAAGGAGAAAAAAGGTAATGTAATCAAGGGTAAATTTATACTTGTTGCACGGCCCAACATACTCCCCTGCTTACCTTATTTCACGTCCTCGTGAACATAAATAGTTATTATGTAATGCAGTTAATGAGTAAGCAGGAAATACTTTTTCTTTATCTAACATAAAACCATGCTTTTGTATTAAATCTACCAAGGCTATCCCTTCATGACCTTCAGGCAACTCATAATCAGAACGATATCCTTCAGGAGGGTACCAAATAATAGGACTCCTAAATCAATGTCCTAGCCAATATGGTCCTTCCCTCAAGATAATATTACTGTATGTGACAAAACAGCCTGTAGCAGCTTTAAAATTCTCGTTCTGGTTCAAAATTGGGTTCCTTCTCTTGTTCAGGTTCAAAGTTGGGTTCCTCCTCTTGTTCCTGTTCAGAATTAGGTTTTTCCTCTTGTTCTGCTTCAGAATTACCTTCTTCCTCTGGTTTTGGTTCAGAGTCCTGTACAATAATTGGACTAGATGGTTCTGTCGGCCGTTCGACGCTACCCTGAGGATCTACGAAAGTCCTTCGAACTACGTTTAGCCTCACTGAACACCTGCACTTATGGGGTCCTATTGCTGTATGAGCAGTTCGTTTCCTCTTTGGAACAAGGTTCTGCTGTTCAAATTCCACGATTGCAGGGGTTTGGACTATAGGGTTTGTCCCTATCTCTAGCGGCGCTATAAAATTATTGCAAATTAAATTTTGCTAGGGAAGACTGTGACTAACAATCAGTCTGATCAAACCATGATGACTAACTATAGTCTCAAGATGTCTAGCCCATCTTATTCTATCAACTGTGTCATAAATGGTAAATTGACAGTAAGATTCTGCTTTAAAACAGCTAAGAGTTTAAGTTGTCTTGGTTTTACCACATCCCGTCGACCATCACAGGTGATGTACTTCTAGACGACACTTGCAAATTTGCGCCATGGTTCTGCCAGAGAGGACGGTTGAATGCCCTTCCCTTTTCGTGTTAATTCCTTGCCTGCGTCTCTGAAAATCTCCACTGTGTCATGCAACATTATGTGATTTTTAGGCCATACTACTCCTTCTGCTGACAACCCGGAAACTTCAGCTATCACAGCCTCTGATACTGTTATCCTTACACCTTTTACTCTGGACTATGCATCTTGTAAGTGCTGTAAAAACTCGATAGAGATTTCTTCGCTAGGGGCCTAAAGTCTGGTGAAATATGATATCCATCCTACACGCACCAGAATTTCCCTGGCTCTGGCAGAAATCTCAACACTAAGGGTTATCGACGAACTGATTTTTCACCCATAATGCTCGAATTCTTCCTATATTCACCCTACAATTTCAAAGATTAACACAACAGAAAAACACAGTAGAGAACAAGAATTGCTTTGGTAAAAATGGAACAACAAGTAGACGTGACAACTAAATTCCATAATGTCAAGTGAAATGTCCATGATAATTAATAATATTAATTATCGGACTATCATACTGCCACATGTCATTTGGTCATGGGATATCATAGAAACATATCAAGTTTAATAAGCGGAATAAATATAGCGCATGCAAAAGCATAATGGAAATCCTTCCCCCTCCTTATGAAAAAGAGTTCGCCTACGAGTGAGTAGACAGGGAAAGTGCTTTTCCGATGGGAAGGCAAGGGAATGAACAATACGAAAGTAAATGAAGCAGAGTACGCATATCAATGATATGACAACAAGAGGTATGGTTATAGTGAGAGCGAAGTGTGTAAATATAGTTATGAATAAGAGATAGGATGCTTGGGATCAGTGATAAGTTATGCGAAAAAGAAAAGGACAACAATATGCCAAAAAGACGCTTTGCTGATGGTATTCTAGCCGAGAATGATATGATTGATCGAAAAGCAGTATCTCATGCATAATGGTTCTAAACAGGGAAAAATTAAGGAAATAATTTCTCCGATAAAAATAAAGAATAAGGGGAGGGTATTATAGTAGTAATTGATGATAAGATATAACTTCAATACCATAAGCAGAGCCTCTGTTGCCAGCAGGTGTCCATAGCCTTGGAAGGGTTTCTTTTTAACCCATATGAGCCAGGATCCTCAATTTATAAATGGAGAGTTCTAGTGTTGTTCTACAGAAGAGATTAGTGTGCTGGAGTGGTAACCAGATAACCACACTGCCATTCACTGGGATGTAGCAAAAGTGATCAGGCTGTCTCATGATGAGACCTCCTGCTCCAAGAATATTTTAGCTATCCAATGGATCATAACCCTGGTGTGGTGGCCATAGTGGGACTGTCACTTTGCTACAGCCTTATGAACATGGTAGGCTGGCTCATAATGAGACCTCCTATCCTCCATCTGAAAACAAAATTTTGCTGTTATTACACATTTTTATGATAAATAGAGGGAGGCTCAATACTCCTTAAGAGTAGGGATGGTGGAAGAAGTTGAACATGTCAATAGAAAAAGTATACCCATAGTCTTATTTGTTACAGACAAAGAAGATTATAACCAGGAAGGGTGGAACTAGCATGGTATTTAAGATGATCAATTAGTATCATGTACAACAGAAAACAATGCAGTAAAGTAGTATATAAATAACTGTGTCCCTTTTCTTGAGAATAATCTACCATCAAGAAGATGTCCTGTTAAAGATCATAACTTTAATGGTATTAACTCCTTTCAATAGAATCCATAAATTCTTTGTCCTCATAAAAGTAGTGTAATTCATGCCATGAAAAGAAAACAAAAGAAAAATGGGGCTGAGATAAGCAAAGAGCAATCACACAAAAGAAAAATTTTGTTGTTAAATTGGGTTGGACCACAGTTGTTCAAAAGATTGAACAACAACTCTTCAATTAAATGAACAACAAAACAACGCAAAAAGAAAAAAAGTGTTGTTCAATAGATTAAACAACAACTGTTCAATAGATTGAACAACAACTGTTCAATTAAACGAACAAAAAAACCACACAAAAAGAAAAGAAGTGCTGTTCAATAGATTGAATAACTATTCAATTGATTGAACAACAGCTGTTCAATTAATTGAACAACAAAACAACGAAAAAAGATGTGTTGTTCAATAGATTGAACAACAAAACGATGGAAAGAAAGAAAGTATTCAATAGATTGAATGGCAGCTGTTCACTAAATTGAACAACAACTGTTTAATAAATTGAACAACAAAACAACGCAAAGAAAAGAAAGTGTTGTTCAATAGATTGAACGACAACTGTTCAATAGATTGAACAACAACTGTTCAATTATCTGAACAACAAAACAACGAAAAGAAAGAAAGTGCTGTTCAATAGTTTGAACAACAACTGTTCAATTAATTGAACAACAAAATGAAAAAAAATAAGAAAGTGTTGTTCAATAGATGGAACAACAGTTGTCCAATTAAATGAACAACAAAATGACAAAAAGCAAGAAAGTGTTGTTCAATAGATTGAACAACAGTTGTTCAATTAAATGAACAACAAAACGACAAAAAACAAGAAAGTGCTATTAAATAGATTGAACAACAGCTGTTCAATAAATTGGACAGCAAAACAAACAAAGAAAAATAACGAAAAAGAAAAGAAAAGAAAATCAAATCAGCAATCATATTTACATATTTTACAGAGAAGAAATAAAATTTATAAAGATGAAGCTGCTGAAGGATTTCCTTCTGCAGCTAAAACTTGCATGGTGGGGTCCTCACACATCTGCTGATAGAAAGATTCTTTGGTAAGTGGCTTTTGGTAGAGGCGCACCCGATGCCCATTTGCTTTAAAAGAAGAACTAGACCCATCAATGGTGGCCAGCGTAAGAGTGCCATTGTCATGTACTTGCTTTATTTCATAGGGGCCTAACCATCTAGTCTGTAGTTTGCCAGGGAAGTCTTGGAACCTGGAATCATAAAGAAGTGCCCAATCGCCCTCATGAAATGTCTTTTTATTAATCAAGACATCATGCCATTTGGCTCTTTGCTATTGAATAAGTGCCGTACGCTGTACAGCCAGTAGCCGAATTTCATATAATTCATTCATCTACTATAACCTATTAACATGGGCTTAAGTTAAATCCAATCCTATCTCCTGGGTTGTCTTTAGTGTTTGTATCTCAAATTCTATGGGAAAAATGGGTTCCTTACCAAATACCAGTTGATAGATGAGTATCCAGTAGTGTTTCTCCAAGTTGTACGATATGCCCACAAGGCCTTTGGCAGTCGAGCAGTCCAGTCTCGTCGATGTGATGAGACTGTCTCTGTTAGAATAGCTTCGATAACTTTGTTGGTGCTCTCCACCTGCCCGTTTGCTTGCGGGTGATACGAAGAAGTAATTCTGTGTGTGATGTGATTATTTTTTAGTGTAGCAGTAATATTGTGACCCACGATTTGTGGTCCCGCATCAGAGATTACTTCTCTCGATAAGCCATACCGCACAAAATTTTTGAAAAGAAAATTAATAACAGTTTCCTTTGTTGCTCTTGGTAACGCTATTGCTTCCACCCACTTAGTTATGTATTCTGTTGCAACCAATATATATAATTTCTGGTTGGATGATGGTTTGATCGACCCAATGAAATCTAATGCCCAACACTTAAATGGTTCTATCACCAGCTGTGGATGCAGGGGCATTTCATCAGATTGGCCAGGGCGACCGATCCTTTGGCAACTATCACATGCTTGGACAAATTTCTTAGCATCTTTAAAAATAGTGGGCCAGTAGTAGCCCATCTGTAGAATTTTATGTCCAGTTCTGCGGTCTACAAAGTGTCCACTGTAAGGTCCATCATGGCAGGCTTTTAAGATATCATAAATTTCATCCTCCCTGATGCACCTGCGGATGTGCATATTAGCTCCCATGTGGAAAAGGAATCCTTCGATCTAGGAGAAACGAGTGCTACGCTACACAATCAATTTCCTTTCTCTGGATGTCAGATGTTTGGGCAATTTTCCTTCTTCTAAGTAATTCGCTACGTCTGCATACCATGGCATTTTTACGGCCACAACAAACACATTTTCATCCAGGAACTGATCCTCTACCGCCACTGTATCATCTGTTCTTGGCACTCGAAAGAGGAAGTCTGCCATGAGGTTCTCCTTCCCTGGTCGATCCCTTATAGTTATGTCAAATTCCTGCAAAAGTAGAAGCCAACGAGTCACTCTTCCATTTGTAATAGGTTTATTGGCTAAATATTTAATAGCAGAGTGATCAGTGTACATAAATACATGGTATCTAGTTATATAGTGTCTAAATTTGTTTATAGCATAAATAACAACTAGAAACTCCTTTTTTGTTACTATGTAATTCAACTCAGCAGGAGTTAAGTTTTTGATGTTGTAATATATAACGTAGGGTTTCCTATCTTCTTCTTGGCCAAGAATAGCTCCGATTGCTGTATCTGATGTGTTTGATGAAATCTGGAAAGGTATATCCCAATTCGGGCCTCATAATACTGGTGCTGTCGATACTAACCATTTCAGATCTGTGAAGGCAGTGTCACATTTATCAGTCCATATAAAATCAACATTTCCTGTCAAGGCATATAAAGGTGTAGCAATTTGCGAAAAGTTCTTTATAAATCTATGATAATATCAAGCAAACCCCAAAAAACTACGTAACTCTGTTTGAGTGCAGGGAGTAGCTAATAAGAGGATTACCTATATCTTTGCTGGATCTACCTGAATTCCAGCTGCTGAAATGTAATGACCCAAAATTAGGCCTTCTGTCATCAACATATGACATTTCTCATGACTTAAGCATAATCTAGTAGCAATACACTGTTCTAGGACTTTCTCCAATGTTTGTAATGCCTGATCAAAGTCATCTCCATAGGGTGTGAAATAATCCATGTACACCTCCAATCCTTCATTTATCAAGTCTACAAAAATACTAAGTATGGCTCTTTGGAATGTAGCAGGTGCGTTACACAATCTGAAAGGCAATACCCTATAAGCGAATGTTCCCCAGGGGCAGGTGAAAGTAGTTTTATCCTGGTCTTTAGGGGCAATTTGAATTTGGTTGTAGCCATTGAAGCCATCCAGGAAAGAGAAGAATTTATTTCTTGCTAGTGTATCTAGGACTTGGTCGATAAATGGAAGGGGAAAATGGTCTTTTTGCGTTACTTTGTTCAGTTCTCTGTAGTCAACGCATATCCGCCATTTTCCATTCTTTTTGGGGACAACTACTAATGGAGAAACCATTCACTGTCAGATATAGGATAAATAAAATTCACATCTGACAGTTTTTGAAGCTCTTCGTTCACAATATCCTTTAGATGAGGATTTAATCTACGCTGTGGCTATCAAATGGGTCTTGCATGTTTTTCAGTGTAGATGTGCTACATGCATAACTGAGGGTCAATCCCTTTCATGTCTAGGTAATCCCATGAAAAATCCCCTTTATATTTGCTAAGGACTTGGATAAGTTTCTGTTGCTGTTATAGACAATGGTTGTTGGTATTGGTTGGTCATTAATGTCTCTCAAGGAATATTCTTCAATCTAATTGTCAAGGACTTCTTCAATCACGTGACATCTCAAATTAGACACTGCAGCAGGGTGATTGATAAAGGTGTTAATGACATCATCTTCTGTTTGGTTTTTGAATTCAAGTGCATTTGCCACAGTCAATGGTGAAGGAATATTTTCTTTTAAATATGTTGCTGGTTGTTTCCTAGTTTTTACAATGGTTAAGCTTGGCTGAGCAGGAGGGTATAAAGCTAGTTTTTTTACATCATTCCCTCTAGTTATGGTCATACTGCCTGCTTGGAAACCTATATAAGCATTGACTGCTGCTAGCCAAGGCCTTCCCAGTATTAAGGGATGTCCATCTAGCCGATTTCTGGAGTTAATAAAAAAAAAACTGCTGGATATTCCCAAGAGTCCACAGAAACCATCACATCTTGTAATGTTCCTTCTAGCCTAATTACTGAACATTCAGCTAGTTCCAGCAAGGTAGTGGTTGGTTCTAAGGCTGTGATGCCAGGCATTTCACCAATTTCTATTGTAAGAATGTTAATGGCTGCCCCTAAGTCAACTAAAGCATTGGGAAAAGAGCGGCCATTTATTTGTACCATGACAATGGGATTTCTCGGGTCTTCATATTTTATAGGTGTCTCTTTGCCTAGTAATAAATCAGACAAAGTTCCAACGACATGGAAAATTGGTGTTATTTTTTTTTTCCTCACAGACTTCTTTGCATACAATTCTTTAATGGTTTTAGCATATATCAGAATATCTTGAATGGCCTAGAGGAGGGGTATTTTTATACAAAGATTTTTGAGTTCACCCAGAAGATCAAAGTCGAGATATTCAATTGGTCAAGGTATTATCAATCCTTCTGGGA
>APFE031703221.1:51292-75861 GCA_000404065.3 Pinus taeda
AGAAATGTTTTGAGTGTTTAAACATTACATGCCTTGACTTCCATGAATGAGTAGTTGATAGTTTACTGAAAAGATATTTGACTCCATGAGCCCAATGGAAGAAATGTTATGTTGTCTGTCCAACCAGCATGTTTACTAAATTTTCATTTCAAGAGTTAGCCCTCTTTGTGTTTAAAGATAAATCAGTAGTTTATTTTGAGAGATCCCTCTCAGGTTAGGGAGGCTAATCCTTAGCTAAAAGTCTGGTCTGAAATAGTTACATAGGGCCTTACTGATTAGCAGCCATCAGTATTGATTTTGTGATAACAATTTCAATAAAATGTGTGTGTTGGTGCCTTGTAAGAAATAGGTCATAGTTGAACAAACCACAAAGATGTTCTTCCAAAATGTTTGGGTTAATTTTGGGTTTCCTAGTTCTATTATTTCTTATAGACGTTCTCAATTTATCGAGAATGTTTCATCAATTTTATGGGAAACAATGGATACAAAGTTGAAGAAGAGCATAGAATTTCATCCACAAACGGATGACTAGATAGAAGTAGTGAATAGAATAATAGTGCATCTCCTTCAAGGATATTGTGGTAATCATCCTAAGATTTGGGATGAGAATTTTCATTACATGTAGCATGCCTAGAATGAGGCAAAGAATTCATCTATATATGTATCTCCATTTGAAGCTTGTTTGGGTTATTTTCCAAAGTATCCTTTGGATTTGGTCTTTGTTAAAGATATTGCAGTAGATGTACATAGTGATGTGGACAAAGCCAAGCATTTCATTGAACAAATCTAGTTAGTGCATGAAAGAGTACAAGAATAACTAGAGAAAATCCAAGCTAAGTACAAAGCAAGGAATGATAAGCATAGGGTTGATCATGATTTCCAAGTGGGAGATCAATTTTGGTTGTACATCAGAAAGGAAATATCAAAAGGTCAGAAGGTAAAAAGATCAAACCAATCAATATGGCCCTTTTAAAATTTTGGAGAATATTGGTAACAATGCTTTCCATTTAGATTTTCCACCTTACATGCAAATTTATTATGTTTTGAATGTGGAAAAATTTATATTGTATGAACCCCTTATAATCGTTGATCAAGAAGAGAATGTTCATATTCCATCTATAGAATATTTTTCTCCTGAATATTTGAACAAGTTGCAAGAAGACACTATTCTTATAACAAAATATGGACTTCACCAAGAGGTAATGTGGAGTATATTCATGTGGGGCTCAAAGGTACCAATATAAGTAAAGAAATTTGGATATAGATTAGGAAAGCGAGGGATTTTTACCCTCACTTGTTGAGTAAAAACATAATTTTTGTGGTCCAAAAGCTTCCAATGGGGAGTAGTGATCCAAGGGATCCAGAAAATGCTCAAAACTTAAAGTGCTAAAAATATTCAAAAAATAGTTCCAAGTCATAGTTCTCATCATGTTGAATCACCTCATTGTAACACATTATGAGAAAGTTATCACATTTAGAAGTTTTGGGAAAACAACAAAAAAGTCAAAGTTGCAGGGTTGACTGTGAAGGAACGGATGCCATGTGGGAGTACATACACTGACATGGTGTTGACATCATCATCTTAGTGGGTTGTATAGAGCAATGATGTGTTGGTTTATGATTGGATGGTACAGTGATTTGGTGGACCAACCACAGGCCACCATGTGGGCCAACCATAGGGCACCACATGGCTCTATGGGAGGCCACTAAGTGGTCTTGATTTTTAAGTAAAAATATTATATGGACCATATTAGCCTCCAAAGGACTCAAACCATCGACCTCCAAGTCACGAGTCTACCACCCAACTAGTGGGCTACATGTATCACTTGTTATGGATAGGAAACAGGTTATATTTAAGGTGTAATGGGTTATCATTTGGAATTAATGTCGGGTTAGTAGGCTAACGTACCTCACCTAGTGCTTGATTATATGACACCCATGATACTAGGGTGAAAACATTGGAGGTGGAGTGTAGGAGGGGCAACGACCCGAGGTTTTATGAGTGCAAGTGATTGGTGGTGGAAGGGTTGGAGGGTTGGGCAAGTAGCACCACACCCCACACCCATGGCCCATGGCCATATAGATCGGTGGGACCAACAAGGAACACAATGGGGGCATGGCATGGGGTTAGTTTGTGAAACAATTAGTAGATAATTTGATTTAGTAGATAATATAATATATATATATTGTTATTATTATTATATATTAAAAGCTCCAACGATATTCTTGTTGACACTGAAGGATCGAACTTGGGATCTTTGAGTTCCTAAATGATGCCTCTAACCACTGAACTATGGGGTTATTTTGTGAAACAATTAGTAGATAATTTGATTTGGTAGAGAAAGTTTGAAGGCAGTATATGTGGAGGGCATATTTTTCCCAAATTTTAACCTTATTGAGTTGAAGAAGAGCCTAGATGGGGGTTTTTGAGCATTCTAGACATAATGGTAGTGTTATTTTCACATATTGAAGCTTTTATGTTGAAGTATTGAGAATTTTATCATATAATAAAGCAGTCACCACTAGAAGTTGGACTCGGATACATAGCCCAAGATGGGTGAACTCGTTATCAATTTGCATGTGTTTGATGCTACATTTTTTTCCTCTTTTAGCTATTAAAATTTTGCAAATTAGCTTAAGTTTGTGTACTTATTCAACCATGATCTATTTCCTAAAAAATGTGAAAAATAGATATTAATGTCAATGTTGTGAGCAACTCAATGAGAGATTCCTAATCAGCTAATCATTTGTACAAGAGTCAAAGAGTTACATAGGCATTCCTATATAACGCAAATTTTGTCCCCATGTCAATTAAATGCCTAACAAGTATCTTACTTTAATCATGTACATTATTTTTGAAATGTTAGCCCCTTAAAATCAACACAAGTATTTCTTACACATGTCAAAACTTGTCATTTATGTATGTTTTTATATAATTACATGTAATAAACAAATCATGGCCACTTTTTCTCATGTTGGTTAACTTCTAGATCTATCATTCCACCATTTGAACTCCTTGTATATATATATATATATATAGATAGATATATAGATATATATATCAATTGAGTTTAGTTTTGGTGGTAAGGAAGAGTAGTTGTTATCCTCCTCACCTAGGTTCAAGTCTCGTAAGTTGATATGTAGACACTCTGGAATAGAGTAACTTTGTTGCACCCTTAAGTGATTATATACTAAGGGTTGGCCTATTACCAACAACTTCTCTCTTGCCTTTGGGATAAGTGGGAGGTTGAATTTCTTCCCTGGGAAGTACTCAATGCCCAAAATTTCTACATAGAACACACACACAAATATATATAATTAATTGATAATATGTGCTCACCATAATGACCATCCCCAAAGGTAATAAAATAATTTCCCCGCAAACATGCATTGTCAATCCTTGATTTATCTAGATTAATTCACTATTAATGCCAATCATCATTACTTAATAATAAATAGAATAAGCACATTAAAACAAATGTGTGCATAGAAAAGCACCCTTGAAGAATTCATGCATTTCTCACATTTAAGTGTCAATTGCACAACCTCAAACCATTGTGAAAATAAAATTAAAAGCATCTATACAAGGCTCCAAAGAAACATATAGACAATACTATGAAATGATATAGCTATTAGTGCATGTAATGTATGATGTGGGAACATTCCCATATGTTGAATGTTGATATATAGTTTAGATCCATAATAACAACAATATTTCAATAAACCTTTACTAGTTTAATGCGTTAGTTTTATAAATCAAATGCACACTAGGAGGACCCACCCCCATCACCCTGTCATGGGTCGGGGATCCAGTCCTCTTGAAAAATAATTACAACGTATTGTGAATCATCTTATTCGTCCCTACCCAAAGGGTCTGACAGGGACTATAGTAATTGTTCGATGCTTTTCTGATTAAAATTGCACGAAAACCAATGCTCATATCATGGTTATTTCATTCCTTTTCCAAATTCTGAAGAAAAGTTACTTTATGTCATTGTTATAGGGAAAGTTTGAAGATGGATTTAAATTCACCATCTTATTTGGCCTCTTCCCGAGGAAAGTATGTGGCCAAACTTACGATAAGTATGGGCAAACCATGAAATTTTCAAGTTCACTTGAACTAATGTTAACATCAGTTATAAACATTAAATTCTGAAATGTTTGAAAACTATGGCTCTCAAAGTAACATTAGATCAAAAGTAAAAAATATTGTCCACTTCTTATGCCTTCCACTGCTTATGTCTACATATAACAGGTGCCATACACTGTAACAGTTATCATACGCTTGCCATCATACGCTTGCCATCATACTGTCATTGTTGTCACTGAGCCCTCTATCCCCATGCCAGAAGCATGGGTTGGCTATAGAAATAGCTTCCTTCCCTGGTTTTCTTCCCTGGGAAAATAGAACATATGATAATAAATGAAGTTGAAGGAGTTGGAATCATAGAGTTGGAGCATTCGAGTGTTTCTCCCACAACTTCAGTGTAGCATCCTAAATATTATGTTTGGTTTACTTGGTTACTCAAATCCTTGATAATAACATTGATTCCATTCCAGTGCGATAAATGCATGACTTCAAATGGTTTTGCAATGCTCACTGCTTACGATCAAAGCTCTGCACCTATCTTTGCAACACAAACTCCAGTGAGTTTTAGACAAAGCATTATCCTTTTAATTATGTTTTCTAGCTAGATATTACTCTTATTTGTTCAAAGTGTTATATTCAATACAAATCACTATTTTATCAAACTCAGAAGGTTTACAGAGTCTCACATGATATGTGAAGAATTTTTTTTATAATTTTTCTATCCAATACAAATCACCACCAAATGTCTACACAGCCATGTGAAGAAAAAAATAAAATTTGTTTTCCTTCTATAAAACAAACATATAAATACATTTATCCAAGTAACATGGATTGCAATCATTCCTACACGAACCAATCACATATAATTGTGTACATCTTAAATGGTCTAAAAGTGTATCTCTGGATTTATGAATGCCTCTCTTTTGGCCAATTGGATCATTTTATTACCTTGGGTGGAAATAATGTTACTATCAAAGGCAATGACAATCAACTAATCAATTGAAATAAATGTCTATCTAAAACAAATTAATCATAAGAATCTACATTGGGAAACATACCTCTTCCATTGATGGCACTTCCTTCCATCTCCTCTACACCTGGTCTCCCACAAAAACAAAAATAAAAGAAATATAGTTTACAAGTTCAAGGCTCCAGCCAACCTTTTACCACACTCATCAATTGTAAAACAAATAACCTATTTGAAATGGTAGCCTTTCGTGTTAAACCTCAATAAGAAATAAAATAATGGCCAAAGAAAATTAAGACTCAAGCTTACCAGTCTCTACCAATTTTGAATTTGTGTGTAAATTTGAGCCTATCCTTAGAAATTAGCACTTGTGTATCTAAGAATGAAATGGAGGCCAAGTATGAGAGACTTCTTGAAAGTGGAATTGAACTGTAGATTTCTTTGGAATCTAGACAAAAGTAGCTTTGATAGGGAATTTAGAAGCATACATGGCACACAAAAGTTATAGGAAAAATTATCTTTGATAGGGCACACAAATTACAGTTAAAATCATACAGTGCACACAAAAGTAGCTTTGGGAGGGAACACAAATTTAGATACATGTATTTCTAAAACGTGTTAGTGTCTCAAAATAAATGAAACTACGACCTAAAACTGACTTAGAGGAAGAAACATCTGCAATATGCAAGGTAAAGGAGGTAGTGAAATGCATAAATATGTCAAAAGAAATGGGAGAAATATCCAGAAGCCTAGGTAGCTTAATGCAGTGAGAAGATACAATGAATCGCTTGTAATGAAGAAAAGTAGAATCTCTTGCAATGCAGAAAAGTAAAATTATACAATTATTATCTTAGGGTGTGCTCTACCTACATTTTCAGGTGTTGGTATCGTTTTGCTTCTCTTTATGGTGGTCGATAGAGATCCTCATTGTGTGACTCTTATATACTGTGGATCTCTGTGCAACTTTATTTGCTTGACGATATCATAATAGAGGGAATTTGAAGTCTTGGCCTAGGAGAGGGAAAATTATGGAAGCTCATGGTAGAGAATGACTTTAAATTCTATCAGAAATGTGTCTAAGAAAAAGGATTTCTCTATTTTATAATTTGGCTCCTAGTCACCCCCTTATTGAATGTGTTTATCATTTTTACCAGGGTTTGCTGACTTCCAATTGCTTCTTTAAGTATTTTTTTGTGGCCCTTGCGAGGGGAGATAGATAAGGCATCGGGTGGAGTAGGCCCTGGAGTAGGTGCAAGGGAGGTGGATTCAAGGTGTGAGTTTTGTAGCATATTAGCATGAAATCCATTTTCTCTCCATATAGGCATATTAGCATGACATAACATTAAGTGTCATGGTTGAAGCTTGCATGCTATGTTGTGGTGGCTTTCATGTAAGGGCCTACATGGTCCGTCGAGGCCATTTTATATATATATATATTAGTTTCATACTTTTTTATAATAGTAGAGAACATGACCTCCAATTTATCCATGACAAACTTCAAAGCAATCATATGTATCCATAAATATCATGTTTTAAGTCTGCATTGGTTGTAAATACCTCTCTCAAGTTTGTTGGTAATACACTCTGAAAGAATCCCTTGTTGCCATCTCCATCATTATTAATGATGTGTTCAAGGATTTATTAGGTCATAGAGTTCCTGTAGAATGTAATGTTATTGAACAAGTGCTTTCTTTCTTGAGTTTTTTGAGAGATGGTTGAGATATATGACCGTTTTCAAAGACGCCTTTTTCTATAATGGATCAACTCCTTTCCATTCTGAGTGTTTCCTAAAAATAATACATTAAGGGCCATGGGTGGCCTTGAAAAATATCTTGCTACCATTTATTATCCATTGCCCATATTTGATGCAGTGGTTTTCATTTAAGAGAATGTACCAAATGTTTTACATATATCTCCTACAACATCTATATAAGAGGCTACTAAGGAAGCTTTATAAATCACCCACATGAGTCACTTAGCTAGGATAGATTGATCTGAATTCATGATAAAATATTTGAAGGAAATTTACTATTTTAGATCATAACCTTAATGCAATATGAAGAAATGTTGACTCAACTCGTGTATACTGCTCTCTTTATATTGAAAAGTTCTTGTGGTATTCTTTCAAATGTGAAATATTGTGATTTTAAAAGTGACTAGAATTTCTGAGCATTTCTTATATTTTTTTGCATTTTCTCAATTGATTCATAGATGAGGTTCTATCTGTCTCTGAATGCGAACAAATTTGATGCAAGATTACCGATATGGACACTGGGAGGTAGTGCAGACTCTTCTTCTATTTAAAGCAAATGTAATAGTTTTTTTTCTATTTCTTGATTTCAATTGTCAGAGCATTTTATTCATTAATAATTCTTACCAATATTTGAGTGAATTACCATTATTTGAGTGAAGTACTAATGCCACTTAGGATGTCAAGTGAAAAGAGAAAATTACCTCAGTGATAGGACAACCTTGTATTTTGCAGCAGTAAATGGTCACACAAGATGCATCAAACTTCTTGTCGCATATTTTGTGCCTAATGTACCTTACCATTTAATTATACCTCCAACTTCTAGAAACAAGGATGATCCCTCACATGTGAGACATCGGTTTGACCTGAAGTAAGCATCGAGAACTTGTTGCCCCTATTTCTCTCTAGAAAATGTTTTTTTAAGAGCTAGAAGCACTCCTATACACTATGCGGTGTGTGGAGGAAATATATAGTTTTGTCAGGTGTTTTATAGGTTTTAATTGCAATAATAGTCTCACTTTATTAACCTTTTGGTGATTGTAGTTCATGAGAGTTACCTAGAAACGTTCCTTTTGGATTGATAGAACCATTATGGATTTGTGCCCTTTTTCAGATCCTACTTTCTCAAGGCACTAGTAGAACCACTCTTATTTATAACAGGTATGTTGAATTCATAACCCAAATGTTCTACTTATAAACTGGTCAGATATTATATATATCTTTCATAAGTGGAAATGGTCATTTAGTCCCATGATTGTTTATGTTCCACCAACATATATTTGATTGTTTTTTCTTGTAGGTGGGTATCAATTGAGGTATCTAAATATGGGGGTGTCATCTAGCGTCAAAGCAAGCCAGTAAGCCCGGTTAGCACGTAACTCGGATTTAGCTTTACCATCATACGCTCCATAAAGATTTCTTTCACTTCCCGTTATGAGTATACTTAATAGTTCCAAGTATTCTCTATAATTTTTATGAACAAATCTAAAAATGTTCAGTTATGGTGACAATGATGTTTTACATCTTCTTTCCATATCTAGAAATGTTAATTTATGATGACAATGGTGTTGTATATATTCTTTTCCATATTGTTACAGATCCATTTGGGTACATCAATCCCATCATCCATATCAGTGTTTTAGGGCTCATCAAACCATAATTTCAGTTGCTACATGCCCAAAACAAGTCACCCCTTTGAATGCCTCCTTCCCAGACAATTTCATGACTTGAAGACATCCAGAAATAGCCTCTAGAGGGACCAACATAGGTAAGCCCTTGTAAGGGTGCACTGCAAAGTAGTTAAGTCCACTTCCAAGGTGCTCTGCAAAGCACTTAAGCTTCCTTTCACTTGCGTTGGGTGAGATTGAGTGAAATTCACATAGGGTTTGGGGAATATTCTTATCGTTTGGAGTCATCTAGAAGGTTCCCTCACTTATCAACTCCTATGAGGTCAAAAATAGATGAGGAATGATTTAAGGTGCATCCTATCCTCTCATCCCTTCCTCCATGGAATGAATTCTAAGTATGGAAGGCCATTCAATGCCACCATTTATGAAAAAACCTCCTTCATCTTCCTATAAATTGACCACTCATCTAAGTGATCAGGGGTTGGATTATGTTGAATTGTAAGGAGATAATGTTGCTATGAGATTTGGCTTTGAAGAAAGTATTGTAATTCTACAAGTTTGGCATGCTTTTGATGTAATGTTGATGGGATCCAAGCTGGAGGAATGCTTTGAACCAGACACCAATGGTTTTAATTCCTTCTTCTATCTAATAAAGTGTTTGAACCTTTTTCCCATATGTTTGTATTGTTTCATAATGCTTATATGTGTGAATTGTATCTGATTGCTTTGTAGATCGTGTGGCTTGATTGGTTCTTTGTTTTCTTTTGTGTTTATAGGGTACTTTTGAAGCATATTAAGTATGGGCAGGACCAACAGGATTGATACAAGGGATACGAGAGGAAAGTGGAACTACAAGTAGGTCTTCTTATCTTCTCATCTTATCTATTTCTTATAAGGAAAAGTCTAAAACGCTTTAAATTGTTGTTATAGATACAGTTACTTACCTAGGGAATTAGTATTTATCCGTAGATACCAAATTATCCAAAACAAATTGGTGAACATACTGGGGAAGATCACCTTTCCTAGTAGTTTATCCACCTCCTAAGACATCCTTGCAGACCCTACTTGTGTTTACTGATTGTATTATATCTCTTTTGCATTGAATTGTGGTAAAAAATTGTGGTTAGATGACTCTTGAATAGACCATCAAGAATCAATGCTGGCTTGGTCAGTGGACAGTGCCCTGCAAAGCACCCTTAAGTGAGAGACAATGCTCTGCAATGCAGTTATGCCCTCTTTGACCTGCGCTGATCCACCTTAGTGAAAATTTTCACCTTTGGATTGAGTTTTTTTACCAAATTTCCTCTGTTTGATTGCTTGCTGATTGATTAATGAATGTCATGTCTTAGAAAACAAGTTTCTATCTCCTTTTCCAGCCCTAATTTGATTTGACTGATTAATGTTTATTTAATGTTTTCTTTTTCATTATCAGTCTATAGTCAAAGTTAGAATATAGTTGATTAATATTTGTTCGAAAGAAAGTGTCGTAAAGTCTTCTCTTCCTTCGAATTAGAACTGTCATAAAATTCTTCGTTCTTATGAAAGATTTATTAATTGTATGTGCATATTTCGTTTTGTTCATATTCACATTAAGGAAATCGAAAAGAAAAAATTGCATTGTCCATATTGTAGTCTTTGAATGCTTGAAAGGAATAGCTAGGGAAATTGCATTAGTTGTGCTCTTTGCTCTTTGTCAAAGATCTGATTGCTCTATCCCTACTAGCTAAGGTTTTCATTGTTCAATTGAATGAAAATAAGTCTTATAATATTAGTTTCATTTTAGGAATTGAAAACATACATCATGTGGTGAACCTTGAAAGGAAAATTCTAAAGAAGATCAACTTAAAAATTTATCTAAATTTGCCTAATGGAGCATCATCACCTAACAAAAAACATTTAGTGGTTATAGGCTAGAGATGTGTTCCGGCATCGTAAAACAAAGTAGTTGTTGCTAACTTGTCTGCAATACATCCCGAGTGTGATACCTCATTCCACGTACATGAGTATATTGTAGCTCGTCCACGTACCTTCGGGTATATAGGGTGGTGTTACAGTTCGTAAAGTATATGGGAATGTTCTCACTATGCGGTTTTGCATTAGACAACGCTTATACGGATTGGGCCTCCACGTAATTTCGGGTATATATGGGAGGACAACACTAGGTTGCTATCCATCCTTAGGTAACTGAGTTGGTTGCCTTGTACACTGTGATACACCAAACACAACATTCGGGGAGATTTCCTGCCTGTACTTCTCGATTCGCCGGGAGGTATTCTGCAATTCATAGTTGCTTGGTAAACCTTTTGCCTAGATTATCCTTATTTTGGTTTTGTTATGTTACTTTGATTAAAATAAAATTAGTTGACCACGGATAACATCCTCCATGCTCACTCCTTAGTTGATATTAGGTTGAAACATATGGCGACAAATCGAGAGTCCACCAATCAAGGAATTCCTTTTGATGGGAATCCTAGTCCTTTTCCTCCTTCTAGAAATATTGGTGCTCCATATATGGCTACATTGTCCCTTACATGATTTACCATTGGCTTGCCATTATGGTTGTTTTCAACCCCCTTGGTTCAAAATGTCATGATTTCTCTTTAATCGAGTACTCCTCCAACTAGACGAAATCAACCTCCAGTTGATCCTAAAGTTGACCCTTTGCCTTCTTCCTCCCCTTCTTCCTCTTCGTCTGATGAAAGTAATGGTACTAGTAACCAGGTGGCTAAGAAGAAGAAGAATGGGAAGAAGAAGAAGAAGAAGCGAATTCAGCAGAGGGGAAACCAAGCAACCATTTCTTTGGATGCAACATCTAATGAGAAATTGTCTGTCAAGCCTCACAAAGTTCGATATCCATGCAAAATTTGTGCGAGAGACCATCTTCTTCGAAATTTCCCTGATATTCCTTAGAGCTTAGAAGAATGGTCTTCTCGTTCACATCATCCTATTTCATCAACTTCTAGAGATCATGCTGGTGACACACTGTCAACTAGTGGAATTAAAGTTCATGGAAAGAAGGGTAGAGTTAAGTTTCCCTATAGGTTATGTGAATGGAATCACCCCATTCACCTTTGTCCCAATCTAGATGAAGCAAAAAAAGTGTTGGATAATTATCCTGCTTCACCGCAATGACTTCCATCTGGTTATAGGAAACTCTCCCTAAGTCCTTCACTAGTTGATAAATTGACTGAAAAAAATCAACTATCATTCAAACCCACTCTCTCTGAAAGCGAATCATATGAGTCTATACCCAGCCCAAATCAATAGGTCGAGGTAACAGTTGACCCGATTTCACCTTCAACTAATCATACCTTTCCCGAAGAGAGTAAATATGATACCACTCAAGTTCTTTTTGTTTCTTCAGATTCTGATGAGCTTGGGGGCAGTCCTCTTGTTCCATCAAGATAAGAGGAAAATCCTCCCACTCTCATAACTCAAGGGGTTAATTCTCCCATTTCTATAGTACTCCCTCCAAGTATTCTGGTCACTTCCTTTGATTGGAATCAACTGGTAGGATTCTGTCTTCCTTCTTATGTGCCTTTCCAAATCATAGTATAGGTTTTTAATATGTTTGTATCAGGCACTATTATAGATGAAGGTGCATCTGTGAGTATCCTTTCCTCAACTACTTGGCAAGCGCTCGTTTCGCCATTGCTTATGCCTATTACCCAAAATCTATTAGATTTTAACAGAGGAACCAGTCAACCATTAGGGATCCTTCCTCAATCGCCTATTACTTTAGGAGGAAAAATAATTTATCTGAATGTGATGGTAGTCCCAGGCCATTTAGATTACAATTTACTTCTTGGGCGCAACTATGTTTATGACATGGGAGCTATTGTTTCAACACTCTTTCGAGTGATTTGTTTCCTGCATGAAGGTAGAATTGTCACCATTCACCAGCTTTCGTTTCCTGGTCCAAATATGGCTTCCAGTCAACCATCTTCCCTTAATGGTCTTTTTGTACCAATGGCATCATCCCCGCCATGGTTTAATTATGTGGCAACTTGTTCCATGCGTACATCAATAGATGATCAATTCCGTGATGTTGTACATTATGTATTGGGCGCATTGGAACTAGATCTCTCCTTCTAGAGCATTGTTCTCCCATCTAATGAGAACCTCTTGGAAGTCATGACCTCTTATGGGTAATGAAGTAGGTCCCACGACGATAGTTCCTTGTCTTGTGTCAACCTTGTTAAAAAATGAAAAAAAAGGATATGAGGATAGTTTCTTGTCTTGTGTCAACCTCGTTAAAAAATGAAACCAAGGATATGAGGAGAGTTCGTTGTCTTGTTTCAACCTCGTTAAAAAATGAAACCAAGGATATGAGGATAGTTCGTTGTCTTGTGTCAACCTCGTTAAAAGATGAAATAAGGAATATGAGGATGGTTCTTTTACTGTGTCAACCTCATTAAAAAAATGAAACAGGTTCATGAGGATAGCTCTTTTATTGTGTCAACCTCATTAAAAAATGAAACAGTTCCCATGAGCATAGTTCCTTTTCTTGTGTCAAGCTCGTTAAAAAATGAAATAAGGAATATGAGCAGAGTTCCTTGTCTTGTGTCAAGCTCACTAAGAAATGAAACAAGGACCCCTAGAGCAAAGTTACAATTCGAGACTTTGATTAGATCTCGCAAAATCCCAGTTGATACTTTCACTTGATCTTGTATATGAACCTTCATTCCATCCACCTGATAGCCATGAGTAGTCTATGTAGGTGAATGTAATGAAGCTTGGGGAGCATGCACCTCATGGTAAATTTAAGTTTCCTTGTAGTTTATGTGAAGGGAATCAGCCCATTCACCTTTGTCCCTATCTGGACGAAGCCAAAATGATGTTGGATAACCATCCTGCTTCACCGCAATGACTTCCATCTGGTTATAGGAGACTCTCCCTTTCATCATGCTGGGTGCATGTAAACCAATATCAAGCATAGTTCTTTGTTTCAAGCTTATGTAAAAATGAAGCTGAATCCAAGCATATTTTTTCATTTCGATCTTGTGTAAAAATGAAACGTAATCCAAACATAGTTTTTCATTTTGAGCTTGTGTAAAAATGAAACTGAATTCAAGCATAGTTCTTCATTTCAATCTTGTGTAAAAATGAAACTAAATTCAAGCATAGTTCTTCATTCCAAGCTTGTGTAAACATGAAACTGAATCCAAGCATAGTTCCCTATGGTTCAAGCTTGTGTATAAATGAACCCATTTCCATTTTTAACCCTTGTGATTTCCATTCTATCACCCTCTTTCGTCAGATGAACCTTGGTTGTTTTCATCCCATCGCCACCATCCCTTTGTTTGATCATACGTTTTCACTTGGTTTTGTACCCCTTTTGAGGAACAGTTGCAATAAGTGGTCTCATTAGCTAGCCTCTTCACATAAATCAACATGTTTTGAGAAGTTCCAACATCACTGAAACCAGTTGCTATCGTGGACACCACTCATTCCTCTAAATGGAGTCCTCTTTAAGCTCTTTCTAGACTCTCGAAATATGAAAATATTGTTGAGCACTTGTCCTTTCCAGCTCGTTGATGGATTGGAAATGATATCTCTCTTGTATTATTTTACACTTTTTTGGGCTTGAGTGATTAATTTACAAAAAAGAACTTGTGGAGTTTTCTTTTTTTCCCTTTTCAAACTCTCTAAACATGAAAAGGACTGAGTTAGATTTGTTTTTAAACTCCTTAAAACATCAAATAGCAACAAACTTGTCCATCTAGACAAGACCGAGTTTCACCTTTGCCAGACTCATTAAAACATCAAATAGCGATGGATTCACCCGAAGGGTGAAATTATACAACAAGTATATGTTATCCTCCTCAAGCTTGATAAAAATAAATAGGTACTGGTCAACAATGACTGGGGAAAATGGGAAAAAGGGGAAAACCACTTTATGGTAGCAGGTTGCTCTTGAACATGACACTTTCACTCCATCACTGTGACTATCTGGGTTGGGTCATTAGCTTGATGGTTATCACACCATTGGTATATCATACCACCTATCACTTTGTTTTGGGTCAATGCTACCAATTCATTTCAGTGTGGCTGACATGTTCAAGAGAAGTCATTCAGTCAAAATTCATCCTTTGCAATACCATAAACCTTCATTTTCATGACCGCCATTCCTGAACCTTGTATCATCAGTAAAATTCCATCTCTAAAATAACTGCACTAATTTTGTTTCATTGATGTGGGATACATCAAGGCCCTCCTGCACCAAGTCACTTCTTGTTGACATCAACACATTATCCAAGAAGTTGACTTAGAAACACCCTTCCAATACCTTGAAACTTGCATGCATCAATGGCAGGTTTTTCGCTTCTAACGATAGGTTGAAATCAATGGCCTTCGACTGAAAGAATTTGTATGGTGTTCAACATCAAATCATCCATTCACTCATGAATAATGTACTGCAGTACCTTGAGGATCATTATCATTATCAGTGATTTTACTCGCATCTGTTAACATCTTACGTCATTGGTTGGTAATCAGATGGTGTCTTCCCATGTTCAACTTTAGATCACATATTCACATAGTTTAATTCGTACTTGAGTGAACAATTAAACAAGATAGAAGACCTTGAATCTAGTTTCATCCATACAAACTACGATTTCAGGAGTACTAAATTATATGTACAATGGATTTACATTGATAGTCATTCCAATCATGGGTCTATATCTGTAGACGATTGTTTATGTACATGTAATGAAATTTTATAAGCTGAGCATGGGTATGCCTTCCCTCAATAATTCATGTAAAATCAAATATCATGATATATGTATTGTAATTGATGTAAGTCACCTTCCACTTCGAAACCTCCTCATCACATCGTAAAGCATTTCATTCGACATTGGCATTTTTCCAACTTCATGCTTTAGGAGGTAGCTATTACAGATCCATTTGGGCACATCAATCCCATCATCCAGACTAGTGTTTAAGGGCTCATGAAACCTAAATTTCAATTGCTACATGCCCTAAAAAAAGTCACCCCTTTCAATGCCTCCTTCCTAGACAGTTTCATGACTTGAAGACATCTAGAAATGGCCTCTAGAGGGACCAACGCAGGTAAGCCAAAGTAAGGGTGCGCTGCAGAGTAGTTAAGTCCACTGCCAAGGTTCTCTACATAGAACTTAGGCTTCCTTTCACCTGCGATGGGTGAGATTGAGTGAAATTCACATAGGGTTTGGGGAATATTCTTATCTTTTGGAGTCATCTAGAAGGTTCCCTCACTTATCAACTCCTATGAGCTCAAAAATTGATGAGGAATGAGTTAAGGGGCATCCTATCTTCTCATCCCTTCCTCCATGGAACTACTTCTAAGTATAGAAGGCCATTCAATGCCACCATTTATGACAAAACCTCCTTCATCTTCCTATAAATTGACCACTCATTTAAGTGATTAGGGGCTGGATTATGTTGAATTGTAAGGAGATAATGCTGCTATGAGATTTGGCTTTGAAGCAAGTATTGTAATACTACAAGTTTGTCATGCTTTTGATGTGATGTGGATGGGATCCAAGCTGGAGGAATGGCTTTGAATCAGACAACAATGGCTGTAATTCCTTCTTTCATCTAATAAAGTGTTTGAACCTTTTTCCCATATGTTTGTATTGTTTCATAATGCTTATATGTGTGAATTGTATATGATTCCTTTCACTTATATTCAATAGATCGTGTGCTTTGATCGGTTCTTTGTTTTCCGTTGTGTTTATAGGGTACTTCTCAAGTGTCCTAAGTATGGAAAGGAGCGACATGATTGATACAAGGGAGACGAGAGGAAAGCAGAACTACAAGTAGGTCTTCTTATCCTCTCATATTATCTATTGCTTATAGGAAAAGTCTAAAACACTTTAAACTGTTGTTCTAGATACAGCTACTTATCTAGGGAATTAGTATTTATCCGTGGATACCAAAGTCTCCAAAACACATATCTAGAAATACTTAACCCATTTTGACTTTGTCAACGATATATTATTAGAGTCCAACATTATTACATGAGATTGGGTAACCTTGTATTCACAATTTAGATGACTCTTTATCACTATCATTGACCATATCTTAAACGATGCAGAAGAAAATAATGATTCCAGGAGATCATCCTACCGATGTTGCAGAAACCTTTCATTTCTCCCAAATTTTCTAACCTTTACACGTTGCCAAGTTTTGTTGATTTTTCTCCAATTTTTATGATTTACCGAGTTGATGACCTCTGTTTCTTTTTCGGTAATGCTGAGTTTTGCAATGTTGGAAATGACATAATAGAGATCATGGTAAATAATGAAGATTACAATTCTATATTATATTTACTTGGTCAATAAAATCCTTTGGCTAGAATAGGTGTAATTCCCTACGGGATATTGTCAATACAACTAGAAAGTCTTTGGTTTCAAATGTGCAATTGGGGGTATCTATTCTATTAAATTTACCTATGAATTGCGGTTGGTTTGATCCACAAAGAAAACCACATTATCATATGTCCCCACCTTAACAACACTCCTCCATTATCACAGTAATCGATGTTGCTCCATTGACATGACCCACAACTAGAAACAATGGCCAACTGCATTATCATGGGGATTGTGTTGTGATGCCAATGTTGTGAGCACTCTACCTTGCTTATAGTACACAAATTAACAGAAATTTACCTGTTCTATGGTGCCTAAGACTTTTCCATGCAATCTATTATGAGTACAATTGATAAAAAAATATTTGAATTTTAAAGAGACTTGGACATACACCTCGTATTATTGGAGTTGGTGCCTCCCTATTTATAAAATCCATCAAGCTTCCAAAATTCCCAGAGGGAGGTATTCTCTTGTCCAAATAAATAAATATTCTTTGTAAATGTGAAATTATCAATTTAATTTTTTTTTATCATGTGTTAGATTTGTAGTTCTCAAAGGTCTATAATTATGGTATTTATCAATTGGCATCATCTAAAATACAGGATTGTTGTGGACAAATGGTTACAAGTTCCTTCGATAAAAGAGAGTTGTAAGAGATGCAATTGAGCCTAAGATAGCTATTGTAAAGTATTTGGTTTCACGAAAATAGCATCTAATAATCCTAATAAAAATAATAAGAATTGTACCATAACTTATTCCAATGTGTATGGAGTTGTGGCACATATATCGTAATGTCCATTTCATATGTTATGTAGCCCTGTATGGTCTAAATCCATGCCCTTAATTGTTAATCATTTGTAAAATGATGTTTCTTAATCATGGGAGTCAAATTTATTTTCCAGGAAAGAGGGAATTAGAGCAAATCAAGCTTTTCATGCCTTTAGCCATTTTGTCTTGTAAAAAGGTCCCTAGAAATTTGAGCTAATACAATGAAGTATTGACAGGAATAATCATGTTTTATGTGATATATATTGAGTTTGGGTATGTAATTTTGCTAGTGGTGCATGATAATTTCAAAATACAATAAAGTGATTAAGTATCAGTCTTTCATGTAACACTGATTTGGTTGATTTTCACATACTATGCTTTGTACTGAAGCTTGAGTTTATCGCACATCATGCCTCAGCCTAATAGGATTTTGCAACCTTGATCTTATCCCGACATATCTCTATTTTTCTACAGTAGGTTTTAGTGCAATTTTGTACCAAACATCCTATGGATCTAGATATTGATCATATTGATGTCAATCATGGTGTATCTTTGGTATTTCAAGGGAAAAGTACAGTGGTACTTATATTTGATTTCTATTGGCAAGGATTATCCCATGTGTTCTTGTGATATTAGGCCTTTTCTTATTCCAAATTCCCCTAGATGGTTGGTGAGTATTTTTATTTATTTTGGTTTGATGGTTGGTGAGTATTTTTGTTTCTTATGGTTTTATTGTGGCAAGAAAGAGTTTTATATTACATTGCAAAGTATTGTCGCTAATTGGTCATTTTGTATGATTTTACCATGTTTCTTGTCCCATCTAAAATTGATGCTTAAGTATACTTTAAGATATGCTATATTTATATAACAAAATGAATTATAGCAAAGGATCCATTACATACAGGATACTACATATAAAAATGAGCATCTGAGAAATTTTTCCAATTCAGTTGTACCTTATACCTGAGACTTACAAACCACTCTTTTGTGTCTATGTTGATTAGGGCATTTGATAATTTTTGGTTTGTTATCGGCAAAGGTTGGAAAGAACAAGTCCATGAGCTCAGTCCCTAGAATTTTTGTTCTTATTCTCTTGCCAGTTTTGTACTTAAGTTGCCACCCTTGTAAAGAATTTGGCCTTGAATGTTTCCCAAACATGGTATTTGTAGTGATTTAACATTGAAAATCCTCTAGGAAGGTTCATGATGATAGCCCTGTCTGAGATGAAAATGATGGACTACGTTTATCAAGATTTGGTTCAATGCAGATAAAAGAATGATATATTTATGCCTCTCTGTTCTATTCATCCCGCAGGTGTAACCTCCTATCACACCTTCATCTAGGTGTTTCTTCAATCCAAGTGGGCCAAAGTTATGACAATCAAATCTAATTTCTCCTATTTTGAATAAGCCTAGATATGCAGATGTTGCATTATTGATTAGCCTTCCCATGAATGTAAGGGCCTGTTTGAGTAGAATCTTTTGGCATAGTCTCATTGTGAATATATTTTATAGGATTCATAAATTCATCTACGTCCATGAAAGCCACCCATTGACATTCTTAGTGAGCTTGCAATGTACAATGGGAGAATTCAACCTCTTGGGTTTTCATCCATGGCCACATATGTCTACTCACATTGAAATAACCCAAGGATTTTATCACTCCTATGTTGTCATCATTGTTCTTATCATAAAGAAACCACCTCTGGACACCTACATAGTTATGGTACATGATTTATTCTCTAATAAATGGAGCTTGATTCCAAAGCATTGTGCAAGCACAAACCTGATGGAGATGCCTAGGCATCTACAGAGGTTTGGAGCTCATCATGGATTTAACTTCAATCCTAGATACATATGAAAGTAAACCACAATTAGATCTCCATACAAAAGCCTTCAATCCTTAGATTTATTTTATTTCTAAGCCATTATGATTCTCACATTTGATCACTTCTTGAGAAGCTACCAAAACCTTGGTCTTAAAATCCGTGTTGCCCAAATCCATGTTGTACTTATTGAAATCTCTGGCATTAATCAGATTAGTGTCCAAATTGGAACTAAGAACACATAAAAGATTATTAGTATCAAAAATATCACCTCTTCTCAAGTTCAATCCTTTGATGAAAATAATCACGATGTATGGTTCTACTGCTGCCTCATAAACAAGCATCCTCCATGCAAAAGTCTTTGGATACCTAGATTGTGAAGGGAACAAAATTATATTTTCCTTGAGTTTTATAGTTAAGTTCAATCCCTCTGTAGTCTTTTGTTGTGGAGGATGTGAGCACCTCACAATTTGAAAGTATTGTTGTTTCATATCCACATATATGTATTTTACATTGGTATTCATATATTGCTCCTAATTAACTCAGTGAGGCTTGATCTAATTTTCTAATAATAACCATTTGGCCAAAATACATATTAGCACGATTAAATGTCAAAGTGAGACCTAATTTGAGTTAACATACATACCAAGATGGTTATATCGAAATTAATATTTGTATTTAACAGAATTTTCATGAATCATGGTCGATCTGAATAAATGTTTTTTCTATATGTTAAGTTTTATATGAAAGGCCTTAGGTCAAATCCAACTTTCATATAGTCTATTCATTGATATATAACCCATGAATGTCATAGATAAAATACTATTATCTAGATCCAACCTAATGAATTTGCAGGAATTGTTACTTGTGTCGTAGAATGTTACTTGTTATTAGTCTATTACAACACCCATAAGAGAATAGTGCTAGTACCCCAATAAGGGTGTGTCATGTCATTAGCCATAGTAAGAAGCAAATTCGAATGAACTTAATGTAATTTTAATTAAATCGAATTCATTACTAGAAATATTAGTATGGATTACATTGAAAATTTTCAAGTTTAATTTGGCTTAGGTGATACTTAGAATATTTGTCGTGGTTATAGAAGTACATGAGTAATAGTGTTATAATTTCCTACCCTTTTCTTAGTCTATATTTTCTATTTAAGAAAGAAAATTCATTATAAAACTCGAATGCAACTATTCATTTTCCTCACATAAGCATCATATAAAGAAAATTCTAATAGTTAATTAGCTCTTTTTACAACAAGTTTCAAAAGTAGTATTTACAACGGGATAATGCACCAGCTTATTCGTTAATTATCACAAAACTCTAAGATTACAATTTCTATATCCCATTCATGCCGCATGAAATATACATTAACTATGAACATTTCTGACATACTATTCATCTTGATCATACAAAACAATTAGCATTCATACATAATTCACGCCGTGGAATACATTAAATAATTTTCCATCATAAATAAACATACTCAACATTCATAAACAAAAGGGGGTGTAGGCCTTGTTACTTATCTATTTTATTTGGAGGAACTTCTGCTCTCTTCCTAATCTTAAATCAATTGCATAATGAACTCTTATGTAGTTGATATGAGGACATCTGAGGTGATTTATCAGTAGATTAGATTCAACACTCTCAAGTAGGTTCACTAATCTTTTTTTTCCATGTTGATGGTACCAAAGGTCTTACGAGGCTCTCAAGCGCTAGATGGTTAACCAGAGTAGGGAAAGGCATTGTTCTTAGCAAGAGGTAATATGAATTTATATCATTTTATTCCTCTGCATCTAATTGTGGTCGAGTGGGGGACCTCCCTAATTCTTTCATAGGATGCTTTGTCCTTTCAAACCTCAATGAGAGAAAATGTTGATTTCTTTTCAGAATAATTTTTTCAATATTCTAGATTATCAGTTAAACATGTGTAAATAATTAATGTCAATCATCTTGGTAATTGAAACAAAAGGTAAATGGATGAGGTTTGTCTTCAAATGGCTCACTAATTGAGGAGGTAATATTAGAATGACTCCTTTATTTATGAGGTAAGCTTGAAAATAACTCATTGAATTTAGAAGTTATGCCTTTACGATAATACTCCTAGACCATGTGGATATAGACAATGGTTGCAAAGAAATGTTCTAGTTAGTTTATACTTTACTCAAATTTATGATGGTATATTCACTAAATTAACTGACTTGAATTCTTCCCCCAAAGGGAATTGGCTAGTAAATTTGATATGAATGTATCATAATAAAAAATTTACATTATGATTATTTTTCATCAACACTAACCAAATCATGTTGTAAGTTTGACTTCAATATTTGTAGCATGTAATTTTTTTATCGTATTTAAAAAATTTCTCAACTAGGTAACTCGCAATTAATGTGGTTGTCATAGTAATTCTAGTTAGAACAAGGGTCAACTTTTCCCAGTTGCAAAGCATTCGGTAGTTGAGTCAGCGGATAAGGTTCTAGTTTTTTTAGGGCAACAAGAAATACTCAGCAATTTTATCTCAAACCAAGGATTCATATTACGGTGTAGACAACACTTTTGTTAATTAAATTGATTTGTAAATGTTTGAATCATGATTTTCGTTACACCAAAACCTACAGGTGTTAGTAAATGGACACATTGCCAGAGTTAATGGATCCCTGAGAGGCGGTCAAGTATATGTCATGAAACACGTGGGGAGCATTGGATTATCGAATGCCGAACAATCTCCCCCCTAGCATGAGCTGGGAGTGATTCAAAATTGAGACCTTTGGCTATGGTACCACTTCTTGTAATCATGATTTTTGTTACACAAAAACACACAGGTGTTAGTAAATGGATGCATCGCCATAGTGAAGGAATCCTCGAGAGGTAGTTAAGCACATGTCATGAAACACATGGGGAGCATTAATTATCTAATTCCCAATAGTAAATAATTAATATCAAATTTTAATTATGGTTTTGGCTCATTCTATTTATTTCCACATTCATGTGGTTGTCACTGCTACATTTAAAATACTAGGGGTAAACAAGGGGATGTTACATTATTGGCTTGTAGGACCCATTTTAGGTGTAAGTCCCACTCTATTGATTTGGGGTCCAAAAACTTCTAGAGCCTATTTGAGGCTTAAATCATCATTTTTGTGATATCATAGCAAGTTTCTTTCGTGTTTTTATGGCATGTTATAGGATCTTGGAATTAGCACAAAAAAAAAGTCTTAAACACAATCCATAGTGCATGAGTGCAATAATGATCCATTGGATGATCCAAAGCAGATATTTCAAAGCTCAAATCACAAGTCATTGATTTCTCTCACAACATGGTCGTCCTCATGATGGCTCTAGAGAACAAGTTTATACCTTTTGGCGATTTTGGTAGTTCTAACTCAAAAATTAAATCAAATTAGAAATCTAGAGATAAAAAAGGGTGCTTGGAAAAGTAGTTGAAATGGATTGGTTTCTTCTAAACCTCTATTTAAATTTGTAGTGAAAGTGGAAATGAAATCCTACAAAGATGAGATAGATATTATTAAGTTGAGGTTGCAAAGGATGAGGGTTAGGGTTTCTGAAATATTTTAGGTTTAGGGCTATGAAGTTGAAAGGCATGCAGCCTGGTTAAAACCTCGATTTCTACACCCCTCTGCTACTTCTAGTCATAACTATGTATGAAGAGAAATTAGACTAATTTAACAAATGAACTATAGGAGTTTCCATTTAGGCTATAACACAAGCCCCACTCTCCAACCCATCCTTTGCATGTGTTATATCAAAACATCCCTTTTCACCATAAATATAGGGTTCTCGTCAGTGTATCACAAGTGCAGAGGAAATTACTATGTAGCGGGTCTCAATGGGAGGTCCATATTTGATCATGATGTCAAGTTCTCCTTCCAACGTGCCTCCCATGTCAATGTCTCCTCCTAAAACCCCCCTTTAGGCATATTTTCCTCCTCCCATTCCTCATAATGTAGCCTTATCCCTGTGTTCCCCACTAGATTTTCCAAACCCGTGTTCTTTTTTTTTGCTACTTAGCTATCCCTCTTTATAATATTCTACCAAAATTCCTCCTCCCAAATCACCTTTTGATTTCCTAAACAAACTTCTCACTCCATAAATATTTATTGGAGGTGGTTTGTAGCCTAGGCCCACAAGAAACCCAGTCCCTCTAGTTTATCTTTCTGACAAACAAACAAAGGAATGGATTAAATAAAATATATAGGAGCATGTGTTGGTACTTGGGAAGGATGTTCACTTAAACGATATCTACAAGATTAAAAAATATATAGTGGTGGGACGTTTTTCTAGTAAGCGCATGTCTACTGTGGTTCTCAAGAAATGGATAGAACATAACTTCCTCTAATAGTTGGGTTATATCCTAAAACACATAATTTTAGCTAAGGGATGGATGGGTTGGGTCATGGCCTCTTAGTAAGATGGATAAAAAATTAGATGGCAGATGTTTTTGGGCCACCTAAGCACACTTCAACAAATATTCATTGATAAACTTTGATGTGTGCTCCAAAAAACTGGACATTAGCCAATTTGGGTTCAACTTCCTCGATTACCCCTCATAGTCTGGTTGGAGGTTGTATTCAAGGAAGTTGGAAATACCTTAGGTTTTTATTATGTTTATGATATTTCTTATCATCAAACTTGATACATTGGGCTATCTTTCATTCTATTTTGATTAAATCTCAAGACATGTCTCCCAAACTCCTTTTCCGTTAGTACTAGTGACATCATCCATCATTAAAGCATCAATTATGAAGGAATCCCCTTCAAATATGTGCATTTTCATACTCATGGTCATCTCAGCAAGGATTTCCCCTTAAACAAATCCTTTAAACATTGGATTTGAAAGTATTTTCTCTTCTTTATGTTTCCTCCTCAGCCTCCTAATTCTCATTTCTTGGTGGAACTCTCATAGAAGGATCATTGTCATTCAATTAATGTGGCTCTGATAATGAATTCCCCCCCCCAATACACTTCTAAAGGCTTCATTAATTTAGGATTCGATGCTTAGAACTCTCACTCAATCATCTAATATAAGGGATAAGGACAAACTCTCTGGTTCATCTACCATTATTGTTCCATGTTTGGAAGGCCAACTGTTATGAAACCAGCTTCAAGAAAGATAGAAAAGATAGATCAACGCCTTAGAATTCAGCCTCTTCGAGGGGGCAA